>OY365816.1:27842460-27962460 GCA_959347315.1 Bimastos eiseni
AGAGAAATACGCAATTTCTACATAACATTCCGATGCGAATTTCAGGTAAACGCGACTATTTATTTCCAGCAAACTTTAAATTCCGATATTTGGATATTTCTACAATCGAATAGAACAATTCTCGACATTCGCTATAATGATAACCGCCATTTGCACATGCATCATCTGAAGCATGTGCCAATTTAAATATGCAAATCAGGCACATTAATTATATGATGAAGGTTTCATTCGGAACGTTCGCCAAATGTACCACTCGCGAAAAAGACGAATTTCAAGATCGATACATTACACTCGCTGTGTTCAAAAGCCAATCTCGGGCAAAGCTGAGCTGTAAGTCTAGTTCTTTGTAGACGTCTTTATTTCTTGGTCCGTAATGACATCATTGCTAAAGACGTGCAATGGTTCACAGAGTGGTTCTGCCTTTGTTAAAATTCATCCAACTGCCAAGCATCCGACAAATTGGATCTCAATGATGACTCTTCCAGATGCTCACCCGCAAAAAATGTCCATCCGACCAATCACCCTGCGTCAACGGTCGAACCAGGAAGTGGGGCATTGCGATGGAGATACAGACAGACAGAGAGTAAGAGGGAGAGGGAGATGGAGAGAGAGAGAGGGAGAGGGAGAGAAAGTGTATCTGTGATATATAAATATGTATATATGCATATAGATGTATATAGACTGAGAGACATACACAGAGGAAAAGTGGAGCAGAGGGAAGAGGCAGAATTGGTTGGAAAAATATCGTTCATTAAAACTGCTTGCCTCACATACTCACTACAAAGTGCATATACTTAGAACGTTTTATTTCCAAAGAATCAACAGCATTCGCCCATTCTTAATCAATTCGCACCTTCCTTCTTCCTGTGCAATCATTTATCACCTGGTCATATAATTAATTAATTATTATTCCGTCTAGTGTTACAGTGGACATAACAATAATTGCAATGCGCCTTTTGTTTTGCATATGCTCGACAGAAACATACCGTAATCCGCCTAGGGAATACCCCGTGTTGCCTAGCAACCGCAGGATACTATATAAGTCGGTCTTGATGAGTTGTTTCCTTTGAGGACACTTCTGCTCTTTTCTCATTTCTCTAGCTTTGACACCAGATGTCGCATGAGTATATTATATATATATATATATATATATATATATATATATATATATCAAAGAGGAAGACTTATGAACTGAATAATTAATTGGAAAGGGACACGACGCAAGAAATAGGAAAAATTGGATAGAACGAATAGGACGATTGGGAATAGGTAGAGAACGGCTAGAAATAGGGCGAATAAGAAAAATAGAAATAAGTAGAATAAAATGAAAAGAATCGAAATAGGACGATAATGAACAGAATAAATAGGAACCAGAGTTGTATGGTCTCGAGACAGTGTCTCGGTCTCGAGACAGTTTTTTAGTGTCTCGGTCTCGGAAGCCTGCTGTCTCGGTCTCGAGGTAGTGTCTCTAATTTTTAGAAACTGTCTTGAAGTGAAAGTCTTGTTCTGTCTCGAACAAGAGATCTCAATGAGTTTCGCGTTAACTGTCTTAGAATCTTGCGGCAATATGAAAACTGTTTTCAGGAATTATTACTATACATGTATACACTACAAGTTTCAAATTGAAATTAAGAAAAAACCTTATTCCCGGAAACTGATATATTAGTACTTTACAGCATGTAATATAGGACCACTTGTCTTTTACTGGCTCGTACTGTCTCGTACTCTCTTGGGCCTAGTGTTTCGGTCTCGGTCTTGGTCTTGGTACCTCACTGTCTCGGTCTCGTCTTGGTCTTAAAATTTCAAGTCTTGCATACAACACTGATAGGAACGGGAAGAGTGGAACGAAGTAGAACGAATAGAAATAAGACAATTAGGAAAAGGACGAATCGGTATAGGAAGACTAAAATAGGGTTATTAGAAAAAGTAGGAATATGTCGAAAAAATTGGAGGACTAGGAATAAGACGACTAAAAATAGGCAAAGGACGAATAGAAAAGGGGCGAATTTGACGAATAGGAGTAGGACTAATCAGAATAGAATGGATAGGAATTGGAATAGGGCCATTAGGAACAGATACAAGAATTGCTTTCTGTTCGATCAATCTCATATAGAGTGGATTAGAAAGGTCTCGTTCAAGACAATCAACGTTGTCTCAGTCAGATTGGAAATCATTGTTCAACTGATTGGTTAATCCAACCATCGACGGCAAGACAATGTCAGCCGTCTTCATTACCGCTGGACAAGCGCCCACACTCGGATACTCCACGAAAACAAAGCGCACAAATGTGATAGAATAGCGCAGTGTGAGTAGAATATTGCAGTAGTGGTTGCAGTTTAACGACACCGTGTGATAATAAAGATCATTGGCGTCGCCCTCCTCCTTCATCCAGGCTTTGGACTGGCACTGCATACATTCATACATATACTTATACTAATATAAATAGATAAATAGACCTATATATATATAATCTATATTTATATATAAACACATACAATCTTATTGTCACATTGACTGTACAATTCCTGCATACAGAAGTGAACTATTCCGGTACCATCACCGCCCATGATTATCTTATGCTCCTATAAATTACTATTACGCGTGTTGGACCACTAATGCAAAGGACAGACGCTTACACACGAGATCTTTGCTTATAAGGCTTCAACTTGTTCGCTCGTTTTCGCCCTCCGTTGAAAGATGGATCTGTTTTTAAACCAGAAAATATGGACGTCGGATTTATCCGGATCAGCGGAATTGATGAGACCCCAGTGGACTCCATGCAGGACTCCATAATTCCCGCTTCATGACGTTCGGAAACGTAGCGCATAATAATTGTTCTGTGTGGCGCCCCCATCGATCATTTATCAGACAACATGGCGGACGTTGAGTCGAAAGAATTTGGAAATGCGAGAAGTGACTGTAAATTATTTTAATGCGAGATATTCTGCTGAACAAACTATGCGTATTGTGTGGTGTTGATGGTGTTATATTTAGGTGTTATTTCGTTAAAGATCAATCGGAAAAAAACTCGGGTAAATTCCGGATTATACTTGGATTAGAGTTAATGATGTGATGACATATTAGTCATGAGCTCATATTATTGTACACAAACTACAACAACCCCAACATCTTCCCCCTAACTACTGCTACTTACCAAACAACAGCTACTACTACTGCTAGTTTTACTGATAATAATTAACTACAACAACAACACCTTCCACTAACTACTACTGCTACTTCCCAAGCAACAACTACTACTGCTAGTATCACAGATAATAATTAATAGTTATTATAATGAAAACACGCATTATGATTACTATATTGATTATTATAATATTCTTCCCTAACATGCCATTCCCTGCTCAAACCTATATACTCAACTCTAACCTACTCTACCAAACTCTATTCTATTAAATTCTGGTCCATTGTTTCTTGTTGTCTGTCCGTCCATTTGTCTGTCTGTCTGTCTGTGTCTGTCTGTAGCTGTGTATTTCTATCTCATTAAAAATCCTTTTGCAATTTTTGCATAATATGCAAAAATTCATCATTTTGCTCTCGATTGCTATTTCATAACTTCCAATTCTTGTATCTCTATTTCCGCTTATTCTTTCCACGACTCTCTCTCTCTCTGTCGCTATCTGCCTAACTTCCTGTCTGTCTACCTGTCCGTCCGTCCATCTGCCTGCCTGTCTGTCTGTCCGCCTCAATTTATTTTTAATCCTAATGTTCTTGACTCTTCTGTAAATCCTCGTTCATTGTTGGCAGCCATGAAATCCGTTCTAGCGCTGTTCATTTCCTTCCTGCCAATGCAATTTCTTTTCTTTCTTCCTTCCCTCTCCCGTCCTGCATGCCTGACTCTCTGTCCTTCTCTCTGTATATCTACTTCTTCCTCTGTCTGTGTCTCTGTGTCCTTCTCCTTTGCTTCTTATGTCTGTGCGTCCGACTTCTCGTCTTTAATAGCCCTCGCCTTCTCCTGGTCCCGTCCACCAGTGGCTAACGACAAGTAGAGCCTGACATCAAGCACGAATTTCGATACAATAACAGACATCAGTGTGTCCACAGTGGCACATCGAGTCAGCCATTTTGATTCACAAATACGCCACATTTACAATCATTCAACTGCCACTCACTTCGTAAGGGTCGGCTCATTTATAGGGGCTTAAGTGCAATGGAATACAATTGTATAGTAGTTGGTAAGTCGGTCAACTGGTCAGTTGGCCAATTAGGCGATTGGTCAGATGGT
This sequence comes from Bimastos eiseni, assembly GCA_959347315.1. Classification (NCBI taxonomy): domain Eukaryota; kingdom Metazoa; phylum Annelida; class Clitellata; order Crassiclitellata; family Lumbricidae; genus Bimastos; species Bimastos eiseni. The sequence goes on from OY365816.1 coordinate 27,846,704, forward strand.
CATTTTTTTCAAGAAAAATGGATGGTGTAAGTCAATGGGGTTTTCTATTCCACAGCGACCAAAATCAATAGCCTGGGATAAATCGTTTCCAATGATCTTGCCGACAGTCGGGCCATTATCCGCAATGTCCTATTCTCTGTTGCTGTCTCCTCTGCCTAGCTATCTGCCTGTCTGGCTATCTGTCTGTCTGTCTGTTTGTCTGTCTCTGGCTGTCTGTATGTCCGTCCATCAATCTATCGGTCATTCTGTTTCCTGCCAATTTGACTCTGTCTACCTGTCTGACTAATTGATCCACATAGTTCACTGCTCTTTTGCAATTTGTCTGTCTGTCTGTCTGTCTGCCAGTGACTCAATCTAATTTTTTAACCTTAACATTCTCGAGTCTTCTGTAGAGCAAAACCTCTGACAGCCTTCCGGCTTCGTGGAGATATTAATGAGAGCGTCCATTTCCAACGACGTGTATCGGATGTACGATGGAAGCCGAGATTAAAGGATCCTTCGGTTCATTTGGTTCAAGCTGGTTGTTTTATACGTTTCCTTCGTGACCCAATTAATTTTTTTATCTCCAAAAGGTAAAACGGAACGCATATTATTGTCCGTGTCAAGTTCTTGGGTTTTGGTGGTGGATAGCACTTATTCTTAGGTGAATAGTTGAGGAGTGACTGACTGCTTGTAGCATACAATTGTCGTTGCATTTATTAAATTATAGTTGCATCAGACGCCGACAATTATAATCAGCAAAGAGTTCATGTGTTGAAACGTCGGTTTTACACGTGTCGTTACCATAATGACAAGACATCAATCGTTATTATCACCATTGTCATAATCATCATCATCATCGTCGTCGTCGTCATCATCATCTTCACAGTTGCTGACGTCATCTTCACCACTCCGTTTAACGTCATCATATTTTACGATGCTTTTCGCTTTTAACTCTGACTCGTTGATTCCTGTTCTTCTACTCAACCTCCACCTCCTCCTCTTTCTCCACCTCTTCCCACTTTCCATCACCCGCTTATTCACCGTCCTATTCCCAGTCGTCTTCCTCTTCTCCTCCTTCTGCTTCACCTACGCCTGCCTTATTTCTTTTCTTCCTCCTCCTCTTCTTCCTCCTCTTGTTATCCCATTCATACTTCACTAGCGTACAAAGACCGTTTGTCTCTCCCACAATGCATCAAAAGCCCTACCTACCAGGTCCCAAAATGAACTGCCCGACCGACGGATGAGAAACCAAACAAACAATAGGCGGACGCTCGAAGTGCCAACGATCCTTAGACCGGCGACACCTTTGAAACACTGCGTTGTCATGACGACTACGCAATCAAAAAGACCGCGCCGATGACTTGGCCCGAATGGGAGCAGCGCTCAAGGGAAGAGCACTTGATGGATATTGCCTGGCGGAACATTGACAAGATAAGGTCAACAGACCCCTCCCTATAGCTGTGTTGTGGTAGATAGATAGCCCGGTCTGCCTGCCTTGTCTGGCGTCTTCATCTTTCGATTCATACAGCGTATGATGATTCGTGGCTTGCGAATGTTGTGGCATGGATCAAGAGCCATGTGACGACCCAGTCTATACTCATCTGCTCAGGCAAGGGTGATTAGTTATTGAATAGTTGAGCCTAATAAATATACATATGTGCTTACTAAACTATATCTGACTACCACTACTACTTCTACCGCTTCACCTACTGTTATCACTACCATCGCCACTACCACTACTACAAATGATGATGATGATGATGATGACGACGATGACGATGATGATGACGACGATGATGACGGTGACGATGACGACGATTATGGTGGCATTTTTCCGCTTCTTATTTTTTCCGTTACGTCAAGGTCCACTTCCTGGAGTCAACGACCCCGACAGCAAAGACATCTGTCTTGCCATCGTTCCACCCACCCAACTCCACCGTCCTATCCACCCACTCTCCCATCGACCCACTGCCCCGTGAGGGTCACCTGCTCTACGGTCCGACTAATCCCCGGCTATTCCTTTAACGACCGATTAAGCCTTTTACCGGATCAGCAAGAAAAGACAAACACAGGAGCACAGGGCCAAATACACGGACATTTACGCATAGTATGCCAAGGACACCCACAAATGAAGATTTTAATGGAGACGCCCTGGTACACACGCAGAGGTATCCAGAGCTACACACACATACAAGCGTGGATACATTCAAACACTCGAGATATAAACGGATACTTAAAGAGATATCCATAGATCCATGCAGATAGATACGCGCATAGGTATCATAGGTACAGGTATACGGACAGACACGCACTCATGCACGGCAACACACTTATGCATAGACATAGGTACTGACGGAGACAACGAGAGATACCCACACAGATAAACACACGTACATTGACCAACGCCGACAGCAACGACGGAACGACTCCTTTTCTAAACTGTCAACAACACCTAAGGCACACGACGTCGGCTAATTGCTTCTGCTTCTCTACCTGTTTGTCGAATGTAGGACAAAAGCCCCCCGGACAAAAGCTCCTCCGGACAAAAGCCCCTCCCAACTGGGACAAAATCCCTCCAGTGTAGACCATAAGCTCGCCCAAATTATGCATGCTTGTATGTGTGTGCATATGATGCATGGTTGTATGCACATGTCGGCTACGTGTTACTAAACCTGTAAAATATCTATTTTTAGCGGGTTGACATATATTATTTTGGTTTCAATACCTACAAAGTTTGAAGATGAAATGGTTCGTAATATGAGATGTGCATCTTAGAAGTATTCGTTTTATATGCACACATTTATGAGATTTTCATCTATAGGGGTCTTCACCCACTCTCAGAGAGATGATTATCGCGTGTCACTGACTGACTGTTACCAACTGTAAGCATACTTACTAGCTAACCTTTACCGCTTATATTCTTAGGTTATCATCTATATAGAGGTATGCACCCACTCTCTCTTATTAACGGGAGATGATTATCGCGTGCCACTGACAGTTTGCTAACCAACTGTAGGCCTAGCTGCTTACTAGCCGACGACCTTCACCGCTTATTAAGGCGTGTCACAGACTGTCTGTAGAATTTATGCATCCAGTAAGATAACTAAAGATTCAGGACTGGACTCACTTTGTTTCCTATACGACACAATAACTGGTTGCTTGTTTTCATATATTTTACATATGGGCAGTCAAAAATATAACTTGTCATCATCCGTTCATACTAGGGGGCTTTTGTCCGTTCCCCTGTTTGCCATATTGACTATCCGCGTGCCTGCCTATCTGTCTGTGTGTATGTCTGTGTGCTTGTATGTCTGTGTGTCTGTGTGTTTGTTTGTCTGTCTTTGTGTCTGTCTGTCCGTGTGCTTACATATCTGTTTTTGTATGTATGTATGTCTGTCTCTGCCTATGTCTATCTGTTCGTCTGTCTCCGTGTCCGTGTCTCTCCTTCTGACTATTCTCTCCCGCTGACTGTATCGCTCTCCTGTTTCTTTATCCGTCCTACGAAGTCGAGTGTCCGCCTGCATGTCTTCATGATAGCTTGATCGCGCGCGTACATGCTCGCAAGCACGTTTTACAGACATACAGCCAGACAGACAGACAGACAAACAAACAGACAGACAGTCAGTCAGTCTGTATGTCTGTCTGTCTGTTTGTCTGTCTGTATATTTTATAGAACAGATAGACACATAAACAGCGAGAGACAGAGACTACTCACGCTTTTGCCTTAATCGTGATAATCCTCCTCTCCTCCTCCTCCTCCTCTCATCAGCTGCAGCAGTCAGGATGAACTATAGATGGCGCCTGTCATCACGCACTCATCCCCCATCCGCCACAGCAGCCGCCCTCCCTCTTCGTCATCGGCGACGGGAAGAGGACCTGGCGGGGGACGTTGCTTTCGATCGAGCCTTGAACGCCCGTCCGTCCTGCCCACCTTCTGCGCTGGCTTCCCTGTCCACCACCCGCGATCTATAAATCAGGGCCGCATGCGTATCACGACTAACGGGATCGGTGCCGTAGAGCGACGCTAGAGGGCCGGCTGCTCGGACCGTCGAGAAGAGATAGCTTCAGTGTTGCACTCTGCTAGTGCCAGTTTCCCGTATTGAAAGAGGAGGGTGACTCACCGCTCTGGAAATGACGATAAGTCGTTGAACACTGGATACTTTGGATATTTTCTTTCAGAAACATAACAAAGGAATAGGTAAGTCGGGCTTTACCTTGCGTTATAGTATCCGTAATCGAAATAACATTAGTATAACCGTCACCGTAATAGTATTAGCAACCATAATCATAGTAGAATTCGTAAATGTAACTGAAATAGTATTTGATACCGAAATGGTATTAATAACCATAATCATATGCGTAATCGTAACTGTAATAGTATTCGCAACCGTAGCTAATCATATTGGTACCGTAATCGTAATAGTAATTGTTCTCGCAATCATAATAGTAGTCGTAAGCGTAATTGCAGGCGGGTCGCAATCAGTTTGTTTCAGTGCGTGTGTATGTGTGAGTGTATGTATGTGTGTGTGTGTGTATCTGTGTTCATGCTTGACTGTATTTGTGCATCTTATGGACATATGGACAGACAGACAAACACACACAGACACATACAGAAACGCACACACTCTGACACACAGTCAGACGCCCAGATACAGGCAGACTGACAGCGCTTTTGGCAGGTACAAAAAATTACATGTATAGGCCTACGTCCAATAAGAGTCTTTGTGTCATTAGGTCTTTGTGTTTATATAATATATATACAATATATATATATCTATATATATACACATGAATTGATTTGTTTGTGAAGTCAATTGAAGCCGTTATGAAGCAAATGTCTACAGACTGTTTGTATTGGTCCTAATGACACAAAGACTGAATTATTCAAGGCGTCCAGTGTATGAAGGCTGGAGGAACAAAGGTCGAAGCACTGACGACGCTAGATTGGCTCCATCAGCAGCCGAAGAACACCTGTTTCTCTGTCAAACTGCCAACGACCACACCCACACACGCACATACACAGGAAATCGTATACATGCAGACATAAATACAATATATATTTCTATGATATAAAATGAGACCTACATTGCAATTATTATTATTATTTCCCCGAAGTAATTATTATTATTATTATTATTATTTTTATTATTATTATAATATTACAATATATTTTTCTATGATATAAAATGAGACCTACATTGCAATTATTATTATTATTTCCCAGAAGTACTTATTATCATTATTATTATTATTATTTTTATTATTATTATTATTTTAATTATTATTATTATTATTTTTATTATTATTATTATTATTATTATTTTTATTCATATTGTTATCATTATTAATGCTGTTATTATAACTCGTGTTTTTTATTATTAGCCTAGTATTTATTTTTACGACCGAAGTATACACGATCCCTCAGAATCGTCATATTAAGTATTATTAACTATTATTATTATTATTATTATTATTATTATCTGGGTCGCCGCTTGTCAGTGGACTGTAATCTTGACATGGTGCCCTGAAAAGCCACCGCATTGAAACGTTGGATCAATGCCGACAAGTTCTGGAAAAGGAAGTTTGTCTCTCGGGTGTCACCGGTAGTTGTCGAAAGTCGGCGTCCAGTCTCAGACAGAAAGGCGAGGCCCTCACTATTGAGGGGACCGAAGGTTTCTATAGCGATTGGAACAAAAGTGTATTTCTTCTCTAGCTCAGAATATTTTGTGTGTTTCCTTGTGGCTGCTATCTCCGCCGCTCCTCCAGCTGTGGAAGCTGTTTCGGGGATATAGGAAGCGGCCACTGTGTCCACCACAGTTGCGTCCCAAAGTAAGGTCCGCCCCCCACTCCACGGTATCAGGGTCTGCCCGTCCGGTCTCTTTCCATCTAATCTGGAAAGACCTGACGGTTCTTTGACTGCTGGAATACCGGCTCTGTTGAGGCTGCGATGGATTAGGTCGTTGATATTAGGGTCTTGCTTGACGGCCAAAGCCCAATGAACAGGACAGGCCATGTGCGCCTCTGGCTGAGACGAAGGCGCCGCATGCGCAGGTGTGCGGCTCACAGATGGCCACCCCTAAACGTAGGCCGACCGCCACCCTCACGGTACCGTCCTCCAGTCTGAGATCGCGAGAAACGAGCGGGAGAGCGTATAGCCAGTCCGAGGCGTGTGGTGACTGCAAGGCCCTTAGTCTCGCCTGGTCGTAGGGATCCTGTAGCTTTTCTTCTAGTGCAGACAGAACCGCGTTTAACAGCGGTCTGTCAAAGTGGGCTTGTTTATGGCCTGGCGTCGTCGGGGCAGAAGCTTTGGTAAGTTGAAGCCAGGTAGACATCGCCGAGTCGCATGCTGAGTCCGATTTCACCGCTGCTGATTCTAAGATAAGGGACTGGATCTGGAGAGTGCCCGCGGCTGAAGCCAAAAAGGCGGGAAGTGCCAGCGAGGACGCCCTCCTAATTCCCAGTCCTCCCATCCTGATCGGGAGAGTGGCCTGACTCCATTGGTCATCGGCCACCGAAATGTTTAAGATTCGCTCGATCCCTCCTCGCAGCAGTTTTTATTTTTATTATTTTTTTAATTATTATTATTATTTTTATTATTATTATTATTATTACTACTACTATTATTGTATAAAACTACACAAAACTTGAATCTCGAATAATAATAATAATTATTATTAGTATTATTATTTTTATAACTATTATTATTGGGTGAGAGAGAGCGAGATGGCGTGAGAAGGAGGGAGACGGAGGGAGTAAGACAGTAAGATGGAGAGGAGATAGAGAGAGGTAAAGATGGAGAGACGGAGAAAGAGAGATGGACAACAAGATAGACAGAGGCAGTATAGAGTAACACACACACACGCGCACACATACACATGTCTATAGCTGTGCTAACATCGTAAATGTCGGTGCGGCTGCACGATATATACTCCTACGTTGGCCCCATATGAATCTGTTTGCTTACTTACCTTTAGCCGGAGCAGCTGCAATATTGGACCCAAGAGAGGAATTGCACCAAAGGAATAACAACGTTGGATGTCATAACAGCAACGAACGAACAGGAAATTATATTCTTATAATATATATTTATATTATGACTCATGACTGTGAGTCCATATGTGTGTATGATAAATATATGCTTTGACTGTTTAAGATATGTGAAATTATGTATGGATATTCTTATTCAGAAATGAACGCACAAACACCGGTACATACTCATATACTGCCTACCTTTATTTTTATATATAAATGACTACCAATGTGCCAGTTATCAGCCATGCATGTCTTGCAAACCATATGATGTAACACATCATATTAAGGATACGGTTTTTAACGATTAGTTAGTCGATTAATCCTTAAAATAGTGATCGATCGTTTTTTGTCTTCATGATTTCGAGCGACCCATTTCCAAAGAAAACGATATATGTCTAGTAATAATGATGCGGAGCTTTTCGGTGTAAAATTAAACATCGTATTACATTTAATGAAAATGTTGATGAAAAGTCTAAAATTAATTCACTGCTTTCGTTGCCATGGATAAACAGTCCCTTACCAGGGTTAGAACACATCGCTGGTATTTCACTGTCAGCATAATTAGTGAAAAGATTGAACTGTATTATTAGCTGATTCCAGCTGTTTTCGAGGGTACAAATGGGCAATATAAAGTACCTTGATAAATGCTGAAAATATACAAACTATATTGGCAAAGAAAATGGATTAGGCATACGCTGATATAGAGAGACTCGCTAAAAATAACAATCATGGAAGAAAAAAATGAAAAGGCGGCGGACAAAAGGAAGACCAAGACAGATGATGCCTGACTGGATGACGACAGATGGTTATGTTAAGCTGAAAGGCAAGGCCCAACTGTTACAGGGGAGGAATGATGACATCGTCGTCGTCACCATGAATCAATCAATAATTCAATCAATCAGAGAAACTTAATATAGAGCCCCTTCAAGGAATCTGCTCAGAGGCGCTCCTAGTCCCCGTACGGCTAAAGAGAACAGTTTTCAGTAATGAGTTGAATGTTGATGAGGATTTGGGGCAGAAGGCACATCTCTTGAGGTATAACCCACTCCATGTTGTTGGACCCATCCCTGCAAATGCCCGTTTCTGCATCATAGAAGTGCAGGCGAAGGGAACAGTCAGGTTCCCTCGGAAATGCGTCAATCGCTATTTATTACTGACAAAATTCTGTCTGGTAGTGAGACTGCGAAAAAAAATACTTCCACTGTCGAAATTCAAAGAGAATTTTGCGAAGATTCGGAAACTAATTATGAGTCGAGAAAGAGACGAGTTAACAATGACGAATATGAATATCCTTGTCAAGTAATAAAAACTTAGAGAAGGACAAGGCATTGTCTTGTGAAGAGTTGCAGAGACCCATAGCAGGTGTCACGTTATCCAGGTATTTAGGCATCCAGTTATCCAGACATCCAGATATCCAGACAATCAGTTATCCAAGTATCCACGCATCCAGATATATCCCGAAACATATTACAGGCATCTTCCGATCCCCACCATCGAAGAAACCATTTCGGAACACTTTTTCCGCTCCATCAGTTTTAGCCTCAATCCGACACAAGCAGAAGACTATCGTTACAGGCCTCTGCATAAAATAGTCTCCAGATTCTGGAGGAAATAAAAGTTCAATTCTCGTTGAAACACCGGTGATTAACGTTTCAGGCAGCGAAACCATGCTGCATTGTACTGTGCCACATGAGAATTAGGCGAGATACATATATGATCCAAGAAGAAGTAGACAGTCCTTAAACATCGAAAAGCTGCAGCGATATATCCCCGGTTTAATATATATATATATATATAATTTTATTATATATTTTATATATACATAATACAGCATAATATAACCAGGAGTATTATTAATGATATGATTCGTCTGCAAAATCAGGAGAAGGAATGTACATTCAGTCATTCATCACGAGAATTATCATATATCATTTCTTCAAGGTGGCTATACTCAGAGGCGCTCTCAACCCCAGCGCTGCCAAATAAAGTCGCCTTGAGATTAGGGAGGGAACGCTTGAGAGGGGATACTATAGGGGCAAAATAATGCACACATACATACACATATACATTATATACAATGGTGGAAATAATTACTGTATCGCCATGCTATCAAGGCTGGATGCGGCACAACGAAATATTAGTAGGTAATGAGTAGAAACAATTAATTTTCCTTATTTTTTGCTTGCATCGACTGACAGTTGAACAGGCATTCTAACCCTTGCCCTAACCCTAACGGTTATATGAAAAATAACTGATTTTATGCTTGTTGACATTATAATCTGAGTTGCATTTTAAAAAACTGACTTTAAATGTATACCCATTAAACCGATTATTAGCTATTTGCAGTGTGGTATCATAATTATTTGCACCAGTAGTATACATGCAACATACATAACATTGAAATATTTGTAGATATACTTGCTTTTTATGCCTCGCAAGATATATAGATTAATTGGCTTAAAAAGCAGTACCATGCAGTTGGATGGCGTTGGCGCAAACATTGCCTTCAGGTCGTGGTCGATCCTTTGCCTCTGCGGTGGTGGCTGCAGGGGTTGGTCGGCCGTTGAACCGATGGAGTCCTTGTTCCGCTGATACTTCTCCGTTTGTTGACAGAGCCTATCACCCGATATGTTTGCTCTGATGTATGCGCTTAGTTCCAAAGCTCGGCTGTCAAGGACGGAGACACGTCTCTAAGGAGTGACATCAATAGAGGAGCATGTTGAGTTAGCGATCGGCGTGACCAGAGTGTATCGTGCGTGCCCTGATAGCACCCTGGTGTTGTAATGTAATGCAAATCGATTATGTAGGCGGAGGCTTAGTTCGGGGGTTGGAGGGGCAGGTCTGGAAAGTGTGATTTGGAGAACAGGTCGGGAAAATGTACCCTGGTCACAGGTCGGGAAAAATGACGTTTTGGGCAACAGATGATAAAACGGGGCGTGGGGATGGGTCGGGAAAGGATCTCAATTCCCAAACATGAATGTAAATAAGTGGAATGGACAGTGGAAATATACTTGAAATTTATTATATTTAAGAAATATTAATGAAATATTAATGAAATATTGGGACTATATATTATATATATATATATGCAGATCCATCCCTCTATGCACCTGATATTTTGTCGGAGAATCATTATTATCTGATTGTATCCCAACTCCTCAGCCTAACGAAGGAAGGAAGGATATGTGAGCCTTAGAGGTGCAACTGGAATCCAATTCTCTTTCTCACTCTCTCTCTCTCTTTCTTTCTTTTTTCTCTCTCTCTTTCTTTCTTTTTTCTCTCTCTCTTTTTTTCTCTCTCTACCTCTCTCTCTCTCTCTCTGTCTCTTCTCTTTCTCTCTCTACCTCTGTCTGTCCGTCTGTCTGTCTCTTTACCTCTGTCTCTTCTCTTTCTCTCTCTACCTCTGTCTGTCCGTCTGTCTGTCTCTTTACCTCTGTCTCTTCTCTTTCTCTCTCTACCTCTGTCTGTCCGTCTGTCTGTCTCTCTCTGCACGCCAGGTTCTCATCCATTGTTCTCTGTTCCCTCAAATAGAAACGAGTGTTCAGTAACTCGTAATCGGTGACTCTTGATTGGAGATTCGTATTTGGTGACGTCCAGCTTATTGATCAATGGTCCTGACGCAGAGAGAGTCGGGTGGATAGATGGATGAACGGATGGATGGATACGATTGGAGGATGGAGGTAGGGGGGTGGTGGTTGCGTGGATTGATAGAGGGATGGTGTGCTGCTGGAAAAAAGTGGTTGAAGCTTCGAGGGATGAGTGGTCAGCTGTGCACATGAATAGACGGATTCATGGATGCATGAGTGAATTGACAGAAAAATGATTGGCTGCGTAGATTGCCAGAAGGGTATGTGTATTCATGCATGAATATATATATATATATATATTCATGCATGAATATAATATGCATATATATATCAATATGTATACATACATGAATATATATATATATATAATATTATATATATAATACTCATCTATATATATATATACAGTACAAATGTTCGAATATATATGTTTGAGCATATATGTATGAATTTTTCGATTACATTACATGTGCATTGTTCATATATGTACGTATCAATGCAAGAATATATCAAGCATGCATTCGTTCAAGTATCTACAAATGTAGGAATTTCGGATGGCGTAGTCTGAAGTCTAGAGGGTACATTTCTATGCATGCATGCAGGTGACATAAATATTCGTGTAATTTATATATATATATAGACATGTATAGTTTATGTATGTAGAGAGACAGAGAGATAGGCAGACATATCCAGACAGAGAGAGTGAGATAGAGGCAGCGAGAGAGAGAGAAGAAAGAGAGAGAGAGGGAGAGAGAGAGAGACACACAGAGAGACAGAGATAAACGATTGTCATTTCAATGCTTTTGTTTTTATCCTTTTTTATAACTTTAAAATGTATTTTTCTTTACATCCATGTGTATGATCTCACGATCTGACAATTTGCGTATATATAAATAAAAGTAGTCACAGACAGAGAGACAGACAGACAGACAGACAGACAGACAGACAGAGACAGATAGATAAACGACTTTCAATGCGACACACGGGCGAATAGATCTTTCCTGAGTCTCTTGTCCAATCCATCATTTTCGCCAGATTGGCATCTGGCCATTAGATCAATGCGGCTGCCAATTCCGTCGTTAAGTGTGAAAAATCCCTCGGCCGCTCCAATCCCACTCCCTTCGGCTCAGAGGTCAGATGTATCGGAGACTGTATGGAACCCCACAGAGCCTTTCCATCCGGACATTCTACCTCTGACCCCATCTCTGTCAAATGCCCCTCCCCAATATCCGTGTTTCTTGTAATGTCTAACGCTTATCTGTCTGTTTGTCTGTCCATTTGTCTGTTTCTTTGTCCGTCTCTTTGTCCGTCTTTTTGTCTGTCTCTTTGTCTGTGTCTTTATCCTTCAGTCAATTGCCCGACAATAGCGCGTAGACAAAAGCACTTATTGGACAGATCCTGGCGCCGACAAAAGTGAGAATAAAATATGATTTAAGAAATAATGGTTTTCAAAGCTAGATACAACATATTTTGGTACAACGTCATTTCAGCGTCGTAAATTCTTCTCTTTTCTCATCGTATGCTATAGCGTCGTAAAAATATTTTGAAGCGGATAAATTATTGCAGAATAAAACTAAAAGTTGATGGAACGATGTAAATATTTGATAGACGTTGGAATAGCGATAAAACCTATTTATTGTTGAAGAACAAACTCGATTAGCGAAGCAAAATAGTAACAGTAGAAATAAAAGCCGTAGTGCCATCGGCAGTTTCAGTTTGACGACCCTCTGTGAAAATAAAGATAATTGGCGTCGCCCTCCTCCTGTATCAAGGCTTGGGACTGTCACTGTCAGAAGAGTTTAAGTAAAAGGTGAATAACCAATAAAATGATGATGGTAGAAGTAATATAATCGATATAATCGGACAATTATATAGCGCCCCTTCAAGATAACTACCCAGAACCGCTCTCTGCGCTGGCCTAAATAGTGTAAAATGCCATCTCATACGATTGTAGAGGCTACATTAGCGATAAAAATACTTACTGTAGAATAGGATCGGCCTAATTATCAAGTTGCCGTATAAGCTATTACATTTAACGTTTGTGTGCTTTTGTCTTACGGGCTTTTGTGAGGGTTTTTCATTTCGCTTATTATTTTTGTCTGAAAACTTTTATCTACGGGCGTATGCCCTGCGCGCCTTTGTCGCGGCTCAATAGCAGTCGATCTGTTTTCCTGTAAGTCCTTGTTATGGTCAGTCCATGTGTTTAAATGCGACTGTATATCAATCCAATGTTTCAATTGAAATCATTTTTTACCTATCACTGAACAAAGGTATCACGTCCCATCAAAACAGCAAATTTGGAGCCCAGAAGGGTCGCAAGACCCTCTAAGTAGGGCCACACTTCAAACAGTGTGATATAGACAATACAGCAGGGGGCACAGTTCATAACTATCATCATTACTATCCATCCACCCATCAATCAATCAATCAATCAATCAATCAATCCATCCGTACAGATAGACAGCGACAGCCCCAGACAGCCAGAAGAAGTACCCACCGGTTCCCCCTCCCCACTCTGTTCCCTGCCCATGGGGGCTCCCGTTGGGACCAACCCATTCACTCGCTTGATTGATGGACTGGACTGAAGAAGCCCCTGCGGCGACGTCGCTTGATGACGGACGCTCGGCAGCGGAGTGCTTTCGCCGAATTACTACACGTTTGTCAAGAGAAGTCATTCCTTGGCTTTTAACGTCCCGTGGATTCGTTGTTGGGAGTATTTGATCGGTGATGAGTGACGAACTATGTTCGCTGGAGTTCGGAATCGGTAAAAATCGTCTTGAGAGAAATCATTTAAAACCATGAATATTAAAAGCAGGGTGTCCATTAGTAGTTGCGTTAGTGGTCTGTGATCGTTCTTATGTTTTGGAGATAGTGTGCGCAAAAAGATTTTCAGTATGCAACGTTTTGTAAATGATTCACGCTTTTGTGCGCCGGTTCGAGATGAAAGCGATGATAGCTATAGAGTTAAATTATAAAGCGTATCTAAAAGTCTATGTTGATAAGTTCTGATAATCTAAGAAAAGTCCCTTGTCCAAGAATAAATAAGGGGACATATATAACAGCCAAGGAACCAATGTTTCTGGAGCAACGATATATTCGATTTACGTAGTTTCATAACAAGAAATCGCGCTTCGTTGTTTTTGCCAATTATGTTTTTGCGCACACAAATTTCTGCGTGCCCCAACTGCCCTGTGGTACAAAAACTGATTATATATATATATATATATATATATATATATACTTGTGTGTGTATGTAAAAAGAGGCAGAGACAGTTAATGACCCATGCACTGTGCCTAAACTCACGATACATACATGGGTCACTAACTGTCTCTATCTCTATATGTCTGTCTGCCTGTCAGCTCTGTTTGGGGCCTGCCTTCCTCTGTCTCTCTGCATGTATGTCTCTCTCTCTCTCCTCTCTCTCTCTCTCTCTCTATGTCTCTCTCTGTGTCAATCTCTATTTATATATAAATATATATCTCTGTCTCTTGTTGTCTCTATCGATCGATCTCTAATCTCTGTCTCTCTCTGTGTTTCCGTCTCTGTCCGTCTCTCTCTATAGTATATGTCTCTGTCTGTCTTTCTCTGTCTCTCTCTATTCCCTTTCTCTCTGTACATATATATACAAATTATATATATATATTGCACATTTTATGCTTGACGTAACCACCCATTAAGTTCATCATCATTCCCAGAATCCATTTCGACGAGCAGCCGTCGAAAGTAACTATGGAAAGACACGAACGAAAGGACGGGTGGACGAACGTACGGACAAACGGACGCAGAACTAGAGGACTATACTGCAGAGTCCCGAAAGGCAGCTGGACAAATTTGCTTTATGCGCTCTGTCCACATAATAGAAAAACAGACACGCATATATATATATATAATATATATATATATAATATATATACATATATATATATATATATAATATATATAATATATATACATATATATATATATATATATAATATATATAATATATATATATATATATACATGCCCATGAGACTTATAACATATGCAAGTAATACGTATATATAGATATGTATATATATAAAATTTGTATATATATACAGCTATATACATCGAAATTGACATGCATATACATGTTCATATATATATATATGCGTTTATCACATTTATATGTCTATATTATATATATATATATATATATATATATATACGTACTTAAGTGCAGGTGTACATTAGACACCAAGTCCTTACAAGAAAGTGGAGCATGTGGCAAAGAGGTGAATGGCCTGTATAACAGATACACCTTCGTGTTTGCTTGTGTGTTTGCTTGTGTATGCTTGTGTGTTTGTGTTAGTCTTTGTTCATTTGCCTGTATGGTTTCGTGTCTTTGTCTTTTCGTCCGTTCAATATGGCATCCAGTGTGTCTCCTGTTGCTATTCAATGCAGTCTTAGTTCCTGGTCTTCATTATGGCGCTATATAAAAGATGTTCCGTCTGTTTACATCCGTCAGAGTCAGGCAACGGAAGAAGCACGAAGCGACAAACAAAGGCTCTATGCATGCGTGTCTGTCCGCCCTTCTGGCTTTCTGTCTGCCTGCTTGCCTATCTTTCTCTAACATATTCCATGTCTCTCTATCTGTCTGTCCCTGTGCTTGCCTCCATGTATGTCTGTGTCTGAATGCCTGTCTTCGTGTCTGTCTCCATGTCTGTCTCTCTTTTCTTCAGTGTCTCTATGTCTGTCTTTCTGTCTTTCTCCTTGTCTACCTGTCGTCTTCACTCCTCCCTTCATGCCTCGCTGTCTCATTCTGCAATGTAATGTAATGTAATATGATGTAATGTTAATGCAGTATACTGTAACGTACTGTAATGCACTATAACGTAGAATGAAAATATGTAATTTATAGTACTGTAATTGAACATAATTGAACACTTACATAGCGTCTCTTCAAGATATGTACTCAGAAGAGCTTTCTGCGCTATAGCATTATAATGACGTTGGACGTCACTATGAGAGCGAATATATACATCAGCCATGATAGGGGTTCGATCTTCTTCCCTGAGAAGGTCACTGGTAGATATGATAGGGATCTTCAACGAGTCATTTGTATATATTTATCCATCGTATAGTTTATGTGGATTATACTAGACAGGTTGCGTTGATCTACCATGAATTTGAAGCGGATCTACCATCTAGATAACGTGGATAAGTCATGTAATTTGCTGTTGAAGACCTGCTCTGGACACAGACCTATAAGATTATTCTAACCTCATTCAGTTCTAGTTTTTAGTTTTACCTAGCGATGGGCGTTAACGCGCGTAACCACTAAACCAGAAGACTATTTGATCTGTTGAACGCAATTCTTTCGCTACAAGATTTGCTTCCTCGTCTGCTTGCCTGTGTGTGCCTGTCCGTGTATATTCCTCCCTCCATCCCTGGCTTCCCTCTTTCCTCTCCATCCCTGGCTTCCCTCTTTCCTCACTTCCTTCGTTGAGTTGTTTGGAAACAATTGGAGGCCTCTGATGCACCTGGAACCAACGCGGAATTCGATTCCCATCTTCAGCGTAACCTCATATTATAAGCTCTATTAGGCAGCATGGCGTGAAGAGACAGAGACAGAGACAGAGACAGAAGAGCAGACACCTCCATGATCACCCCAACCAGCGAAGCATCCAAAGCAATTTACGCGTCTAACAAAAACTGATGACGCCTGGTGCGAAAACGCTTCACATATGTCAACCGTATTAGGAGTTGAAGCGCACCTGCACAAAGGGAGTGGCATCACTCAAGAGGAGCCTCCGTGCTGCGCGTATGGGCGCTTGAGTACACGAATGTATGTATGTATGTATGTATGTATGTATGTATGTATGTATGTATGTATGTATGTATGTATGGGCGGGCGGGCGGGTGGATGGTTTGTGAGGCAAGATGAAGATAATTAATTTCCGACGGCAACTCCTCCCTTCTCACTGCTTCTGCTTCACAGGATTGTTTCTCTCAACCCCTCCCTCCTCTCTTCTAAACACTCTCCGCTCTTGCCCATCCATCTTACTTATTCATAATGGAAAACGTTTTTTCCAATTCATTACACGGTCTACCGTCCAAATCTCTCTCACTCCAGCGCATATATTCATGTATTTCTGTCGGATATGGACCGCCTTGTAATCTCTATAGCCACGGGATCTGCATACCTACCTACCTACCTACCTCCCTCCCTCCCTGCCTGTCTGCCTGCCTGCATGCTGCATGCACGCACGCACACAAGATTTTGATGCATGTGTAAATGTAATCGTAAAACTGAAGTTGTCAACTAGAGAGTAACTAGACTCAATAAGCGTTCATAGCGGGTGATATAAAATTATAGTTAGTGCGACAGTAACTTAAAAAATTGATATTGGACAAAGGCGACGCAGCGATGTCGTTCGGTTACTATATAATCCGGGATTTTGCAACAGAATACGTAATCCGGCATTTGCGAGTGTTAGTGAGAGAGATTAAAATGGGTCTTAAGTTGTTAGAGTAACTGAGGTAGGAGGATGTGAACGTGATTCACTTGAGGAACCGAAAGTAATTAGCAAAGGTCAAAGGCAATTGTTTATTGAGAAATTAATACATAGGCTCGTCTTTTTGCTTCAAGGTGTATTGCGCATTGCTGAGTAAGTTTAAAGGAGGCCTCTAAGAGGAGAACTTGGTCATATTGAATATGTGAGATTTCAAATAACACTAAAAGGCTCTATTTTTAAGAGGAATAATCCTTCTTAGTCCAGAATGGTAATTTCATGCAATGATTAAATTGCAATGCGATATGTAAGGATGAACCATGGAGTATGATATAGGTTTGCACGAATTGAGTAGGGTAACAGGTAGAAGGAGATAGGCGAAACAATGTTTTCCCATATAGGAAATATTTTTAATTTGAGGACCTCACGCAAAAGATTGGTCTACGTAGACACTACCGACTTAGACTTGAGTTGAGATGACCTTGTATATCAGAGTATTATTAATCATTGGTACTATGTCAGAGGCGTTTGTGTAAGATGACAATGCGCGACTCTACATATAAAGGCATGTCTTAATCTGACATCCATGTTGCAGTTGTTGACAACGACGACGACCACAAGGACGACAAGAACAAAGGCGACTATGATGATATCCTCGATCCCTTACACCCCCAGTGTGTCCTTGCCCCTGCCCACAGCTGCCTATCGCCAACCCGCCGCCCTTCAAGTCTTCGATTCCAGGCTGCCCTTCACCCACCCCCACCTTCCTTGAGGGATCATAGGACTGACTCCATCGGATAGGGAAATGTTCGTGTGTCTTAGGTCGCTGTTTCCGGTTCCGGTTGTAATTGGATTACATCCGATGAAATGGGTTCATTGAATTCCTTCGGCAGATGTTCGAGTTCGCCCAGCAGTCGGCAGAGGGCAGAAGGGGCTTAGCCTTTTATACTTGTGGTCGTTGGACGCTTTCATTCCCTCGAGGGTATAGCAGCCCTACTTCCTTTCCTCATTCCTTCCTCCTTTCGTTCCCTCCCTCCCTCTCTCCTTCCTTCCCTCCTTCCGCTCCTCCTTTCGTTCCCTCCCTCCCTCCCTCTCTCCTTCCTTCCTTTCCTCATTCCTTCCTTCCCTTTTATTAGGTGTCGTGTGTTTAATCTAGCTCGCCAACTGATTTCATGTCATTGCTATCGATATTTCTGTAATCGTTAATCTAAACTGTTGGCATTCTCAAGCGTTTCCACCCGCGACAGAATATTATGTTTGGTTTTCGTTCAGCCAAAAATTAAGATCAAAAGGGTTTCTCCGTAAAAAGAGATTGGGAAACGGTGTTGTATGGGGTGATTCTATTGGGCTAGAGCCTGGAGTAGAATGTGATAGTAGATTTGGTTGTAATTACAGATATATGGGCAATTACGCTATCCGATTCCAATTACAATCGCAAGATCATATCAACATTCATAGATTCTTAAGACGATTACAGTTTACATGTAGTTTTCACCGTCAGCTGACTGCAGGGAAAACCAAAAACCCTTTTGCAAGGTCGACATTTCCCGTCAAAGGGGCAGGCGACGTCTAACTCAAAAAACCTGGTAGTTTCCCAACACTAATTTTGACACGACAGCCACTCACAATCTCATAGCGCCGCCGATTGATGTCTCAGCCATCAGATATAGTAGTGCTTAATAACTTACGAGCACGACGACAAATGACAGCGCAACACCATTCTTGTGCGCAGCGACATTAAAGATTAAACGTCTATTTGATGTTATCCATAGACCTATATATCGTCTTATGCGTTATTACTGCTTAGTATGGCTTTTAATGACTGCATGCAAATAACAGCTTCGGATAATTGCTTTGAATCTAAGAGGACTTAATACAGTTCCCAAGAGGGGCTTCTTCTACGAATCTCTAAGCTTATATAATTTTATATAATATATAAAGGTGTGTGTGTGCGTGCGTTACACTTGTGTCGGTCTATGTGCACTTGAGTAAGCTGAGAGGAAGAATTGGAAACGTATATTAGTATGTAAATATATATATATATATATGTAAATTTTATATAAACTTAAGGTGTATAGGCCCCCACGGTAAACGGAAAAAAACGAATCTCCAGAATTACTCTAATAACTTTGAGCAATAATTTGTACATTTTATTCAAATATGGAAACACTTCCGTTTAATGAATATCATTCGCATATTTCTCATTTATTTGTCATAATGTGCATTAGTCATAATGTCCTCCTTCGGCGGTATGCATATATGCCTTATTCTGATTTTGGCGTAAGTACTGTAAATATTGAATCGCCTATGAGATTCATATCCTATCATGAACTCAACCTTTTCTACTACAAAAGCTTTTGTCATGTGTACAGCGCGTGTGTTAAATGTTTGACTATGCATACCACGCGATTGCAGTCGTCCATATTAAAGAAAATATTTACGTACTTACTTATTGTATTACCATTACGTCCTCATCACTCAGCCATGCTGTAAACAAATGACATCACTGTGACGTCAATTTTTAACTGCTGGAGCGCATTATTCTAACTACTATTACAGTTGGCAGTGAAATACTTTTAGCCTAAGTAAAAAATGTAACATTTTGCATTATTTGGCATTTATTTCCATAGCAATTACATGTATATAGGGTCGTGTTTTTTCGTTCTCAGTGTATATTGTGTAAATCGGATGTACGCATTGTCGTTGGGACGTCCTTTGCGTATGGTATGAGATGCATTATTCATTGGTAGCCATCAAGTGATGGAGAGAACGAGAAAGAGATAGAGATAGGGATAGAGACAAAGAGAGAGAGACAGACAGACAGACAGAGACAGACAAGAGAGAGAGAGACAGACAGACAGAGACAGAGAGAGAGACAAGAGACAGAGAGACAGACAGACAGACAGACATGCAGACAGAGACAGAAAGAGAGAGAGATCGTCGCATCGTCTTTTGGTGCTTCGCTTCGGCTGCAGATGCTGCTGCTGGTCCTAATGATGATGGTGATGATAATGATACTGTTGTTCGGCGTGATAATGTGAGAGTGCTTGTGGGATCGATGAGATGGGTGTGGGATGTAATAGGGGTTATTGTTGGATTATGGAGATAGACGTACACTCCAGGATATATATGTATATGCTCGTGTGTACTTGCGTTTGTGTATGTATGTATGTATGCCTGCGTATGTGTGCGTGTATATGTACGTGTGCTTGCGTTTGTGTGTGCGCGCATGTGCGTGTATTCGTGCGTGTTTGTCTTTTTGTCGGCCTATGTGTGCGTGTTTTCGAGGGTGGATGAATGAATTGGTCGGTCGGTGGCAAAGTCGCTGCGCCTGGAATCATGACATTAAGAAACGTTACTTTTCTGTAACAGCAAATTTTCGGTACGACACGCTCCTCACGACTCATCACATCCTTCTCATCCTCCTGCTCCTCCTTTTCTCTCCTTCCTCCTTCTTTCTCCCTCTACTCCTCCTCCTCCTATTCCTCTCTTACATTATCCTCTTCCTCCTCAATCTCTTTCTAATCCGCTTACTCTTCTTCCTCCTCCTCCTCCTCCTCCACTACCTCATCTTTCACTTGTTCAATTCCACTTCATTCTCCTCTTCATTTCTTTCTCCTCACCTCTTCCTCCTCTACGTGTCTTTCCCTCTTCTTTCCCTCCTGCTCCTTCTCCTAGATATCCTCTTACTCCTCTTTCACCTCCTCTTCTTCCTCTTCTTCCTGAGCAATATTAGCACCATCAGCACTCTCAGACAATTGCCTACCATCCTCCTCCTCTTCCTCCTCCAACCGTAATACTTGACCAGCGCTTAATTAAGATGACCAACTGCAAACCTCTGTCTAGGTCGCTTCCCTTCAGGCGACAGCTCTTGCCGCTTAACAAACATCCGCTGACTTATCAAGTCATGTCTTCGCTAGTGTGGCCAGACACTCCTTAAGACGATGTCTGAATCAAATCAAACACGGTTACGGAGGCCAACGGTCAAATGTAGTGTCTAAAGAGAATATTGCCAAATTAGTGCGTCTAATTATATTGAGGCGTCGTTTAAATGTTTAACAGATGTTTGGATATGATGAGACGCACTAATATGACCATGCCATCTAAAAAATCCTGTCTTAATAAAACGAGATACACTGATGTTGCAACATCACTGAAAACGATTGGAAATAGCAGACTTTTAAGAGCATCACTTGCGAGCTTCAGCATATATTATAACAACTCTAAGAGCAGCTTTTGACCTGTTTCTGGCCTCATAATATTGACCTGGATTAGCCATGATTTTGACCTGGCTTTAGCATGAGTTTGACCCGACTCCGACATGGTTTGGACATTTTGACCTTGCTTTGACCTGAGTTCAACCTCATTTTAACTGATTTGACCTGATTCCAACCTCATTTTGATCTAGTTTTTTTTACCTTGTTTCGCCCTGATTTCCACCTGCCACGGTTGGTGCGCCATCTGTTGACGTCTCACTCACCATATTAGACAGTATTAGGGCAATAGAAGTCACTAATTACAACGATTACGGTGTATGCAAATGACACAGACATACGTCATGTTCCATTGATATGGAGACATTTTCTTTTTCTTTTAGTTCTGTGATTTATCTTTGGTTGAGATACACCTCTGAAGCTGCGGATCAATCGCAGTTATTCCGTAGTATTAATTTAATCTCGATTACAATAATAATAATAAAGATAATAATAATAATATTAATATTAATACTAATAGTAATACCAGCAACAGCAACAACAATAATAATAACAATTTAGCCTGGCAGTACGTGACTGCCTGTTGACATTTTAAATCATCTCTTCTTTCTTCTGAATGTCAGAATCAGTATAAAACCTCAACCGACTCTTTCATACATTGTCAACACAATCGGTTATATACGGCACCCATACATTTAAAATTGAGCTACATCACATCAGCAGCGTAATGTTAGTGCCAGACGTCTCAGTGCATCCACAACTCAAGCCAACTAATTAGCTGTCCAATAGGTGCTGTTCAGCTCATCGCACAAATTGACGCATCATACATGTATAATAATTATATGTGAAACGTTGACGAAATATCGAATTCATGCAAAGATCGTCTTTAATCTCATCGTCGTCAGGATTAGACTGCAAAACAAGATGACGATGAAGAGGAGGACGATGAAGCAGGGGCGTCCAGATAGGGGGGGAGGGTCCGGTAGCAAATGTCTCCAATTTCAGGTAGAGGAGATATTTTTTAAAGTTTTAGGGCGAAAATCTTTCTTTCCTCACACTTTGGTTCGGGGGATTAGCCTCCCATCACTCAGAGGGGGTTTGACGCCCCTGCAATGAAGATCACGATGATGATGATGAAGAAGGAGAAGCAGAAGAAGATGATGAAGACGTTGATGATGATGATGATGATGATGATGATGATGACGAAGATAATGACGACGACGACGATGACGGTGATAACGATTATGACGATGATTCTGATAATCACATTGATGACTATGACGACAATGATGTTGCTAATGTAGGAGATGACGATGATGATAAAGATGAAAACGATGATGATCACTATGATGAAGATCAGGCTGATGAAGGCGATGATGACAAAACTGTAATCATCGAGAGTAAACGGACGAGTTATAAAGCGCCGTAACGCAGCCATGCCACTACAAGGGCGCTGTGATTATGATGGAGATAACGATGATGATGAAGATAAAAGTGATGATGATGAAGACAACGACGATGATCATCATCATCATATCAACGACGACGACGATTGGGAAGATGAAAATGATGACGAAGAGGAAAGCAAACTGGGGTAATTATATGACGCACAAAGCATTAGCAACGACATTCTTCTCAGTCTGGTGTGATTATACGCGTGACCAATATGTGATGATCCGATTCGCAGGTGCTTAGCCAGCTGGCGTCATCTAGCGGAATAACCGACATCCGTTCTTCCGACGGAAGCCGACTTCACCAGTTCGTCGCCACCAAGGTAGACACATCATTCACGAGGACACCTACCCACCACTCCCCACCCAAACCGGAACCGGAACTGACGATAAAGGCGACTTCCGTCAGCGATGGCACGATGAACACCAGCTTCCTGTTCTATGCGAACACTTCGCCGTCGTTCGCGTTCCCGTCGCCCGGGGCCGCCGACCCCCTTCTGCTGGCCGTTGAATACCTCACCCTCTACCTGACCCCCATCATCATCTTCGTGGGCATCATCGGCAACACTCTTTCCCTGTCCGTTTTCTCCTTCACGCACCTTCAGCGCCTCTCCTCCAGCCTCTATCTCTCCACTCTCTCCGTGGCAGACATCGTCTTCCTTCTAGCGCTGCTCGTCATCTGGCTGGAGCGCGTCAACTGTACCCTCTTCAGTAGGGACGGTTGGTGCCAGGGGGTGCTGTACGCCACGAAGGTCAGCGGGTTCCTTGCCCCCTGGAACGTGGTGAGCTTCACCGGGGAGCGCTACATCACCGTCTACCACCCCCTCCACAAAGACAAGCTCTGCACGAAGCGCAAGGCCAGACTAGTCGTCCTCCTCCTATCGCTCTTCTCACTCGCCTTCTACACTTACAACGTTTGGACGCACGACGTCGTTCGCTTCGACGGAATGAAGCCCTTCTGCGCGCCGCTCCCTCATCACCAGTACCTCATCACCGTCATGAACGGCCTCGACACCGTACTCTCCTGCCTCGCTCCTTCCGTCCTCATCGTTGCCCTGAACGTCCGCATCATCCGAAAGATCCACCACTACCAATCCCAAACGTACGACGTCCAGACCAGCATCGCTGCAGCCGCTGCTACCGACGCCCTTCGCCGCCGCTCCGTCGTCCATACCTCCGTCTCTGCCAGCGGAAGCATGCACATCAAGTTCGCCTCGACGATGACCAAGTCGAAGGCGCAGTCCCACCGGCTCAATGTCCTCGCTGTCCCGGCGTCCTACCCAACCGTGCTCCCGACGGGACCGCTCCAGCAGGTCCCTCCGTCATCGGCCGACCGGGTAAAGCGACTGGTTCGAGGGCAGACGCAGTATAGAACCGCACGAATGCTGTTGATCCTGTCGAGCGTAACCGTGTTGTTGAATCTACCGACACACGTCTTCTTGGTCCATTCGCTCGTGGAGGAGTTAGTCTGGGGAGTCGGTCGCGGGCCACAGGTCCAGGGAAAACTCAAGTGGCAGGAGCTCTTTCAGCTCGTCTACTTTCTCAACTTCGCCGTCAACTTCTTCATATATAGCGCCTGTGGAAGGCAATTCCGAACGGGCCTCACACGGCTCAGTGCTCGGCTTAGGATCAACGCACACAAGTGCGGTCTTGCCATCTATTACGGCGCGTGTCACAAGAGCGTCGCTAGTCACCGACGCAAGACGGACGGATACAACGTATGATTGTCATACCATATCTTTGAATTTATATAACTATATCCACAGGCACGAACACATCCGGCAAAAGATACGCCTTTAAAGAATGAGAGGCCGATGGAGAGAAGCCAGTCGTTAGCTTAGCTCTTATGAATGGAGGAAGGTCATTCCAGGTAGATGGACCCACGCCCTTAAAGATCGGGAAGCCGCTGAAAAGAAGCCAGTCATTATTAGTCTATAGCATTTAGTGACGTAGGTAAGGTCATTCCAGGTTGATGGACCCATAGCAGCAAGAATAATCCCGCGCAGTGAAACCGTGACACCAACAGATGTGGCCAATCTACAAATCCGCTGCGGCTTAAATTGTATTCGATGCCTCGCTTTATAAGTATATACATAGGAGGCAGGCCGCGTGCTTCAAAGAGAAATTGCGCAACCGAACTATTTTCATATACTTTTGCCACGTTACTGAAACCTTAGAGGACAGCTTTGTATGGCAGTGTAAACCACAGGCATCATCTTCCCTACATTAGCCAGTAGCCACGTCAATTATACGGTTATCAATATTATGTACTCGCTGAATGAACCAGATCAGAAACTGCTCCTTTCTGGAGAAGCTGAGCCTGGACGGTCATGGACGCCGTCCTGCCACTTATTTGGCTAGCAGAGCCTGGACGCTGTCCATGAGCGTTACTGTATACGGACCTTGAGCAAGCCCTTCACTCGCAATTTCTAAGCGCCGCAACGATACTTGGTCGTCGTTAGTATTGGCGTTTAATAAACAAGTAACGCCAATAACAGAACTGTTATAAATTTGCAGAAAGAACAATAGATGGAACACGATTTCTAGTTTTGTGATATCTGCGTTTCATAATGAGATTAATATTATAATGCACGCTCACGATTCTGTGGAAGACCCCGGTGAAATAGATCTCAAATTCCTCCTCCCCCGCGTGTCTGACGTAGGACAACGGACCACCGATATTTGAGTTTATATATATATATATATATATATATTTATTTATTTATTTATATATATATGGAGGAGTCGGATCAATTGACAAGAGGCAAGAAGCTCAAATATCGGTATATATATATATATATATATATATATATCGGTGTATATATATATATAAATTTTTATATATATATAAATTTATATATATATATATATATATATGCCCACATCGCCAACTGGCATCCCACGTGTCCTGCATGCAGCCGCCAGTGCCACATGAGCAGACTAATCACTACGTCTAACGATTATTCAAATGGCAGCAGTCGCCGGACATCCTCTCAGCATCTGATCTCGTGTCCGCCTCCAGCTTCTAATCGAGACCTCAACACTGTCCAGACCTTGACCCTGATGAGCCTCCATCTCCGCTCACCATATTACTATTTTTTGCCGATCTCTGCTTAAATTGCCATTTGAAGATGATATATAGGTTTATTTTTAGAGGAATTTCAAAGCGAATGCGTATCTGCTGGTCAGGATACGGATTAAACGAGGACATTCGCTAACTGCCTGTGACGTGGATTTTCACAAATGTCAAAGTCTGAGGACGTGATTTGCTGAATGAAATGTGGACAACGTATAAAATGATGCATTTGACGATTGACAACCGCAGGAATTAAATTTTTATATCTGCTACAGCTGCAGGTGTTTGCATTTTCTATATACCTGTGTTACAGAATTTCACACGTGACACATGCATGCATGCATACATACATACATACATGCATGCTTACATACATACATGCATATATAATTATATATATATATATATATATGACAGTAACTTCATATGCCACACAGATGCCCTGAGGTAGGGGATGCAAAACTCCACTTAGGCACTTTGCAAAGCGGCTTTTCGCGTGCATCCCACAAAAAAATAATTCAATTACTAAAGAAAACGCCAGGAACATAGAAAATATATTCTGCCCTGACGAAAGCACGTGTGCATTTAGACGAAACTTTTTTCCAAAAGGAAACCCAGAAGGTGCTGCTCGTTGTGTTGCTCGCCGTGTTGATTGATGTGTTGATTGATTGATGTGTTGATTGATTGATGTGTTGATTGATTGATGTGTTGATTGAT
The DNA here is from genome assembly GCA_959347315.1 of Bimastos eiseni. NCBI lineage: Eukaryota > Metazoa > Annelida > Clitellata > Crassiclitellata > Lumbricidae > Bimastos > Bimastos eiseni. The sequence continues at coordinate 27,873,240 of OY365816.1, forward strand.
GTGTTGATTGATGTGTTGTTTGCTCCGACCAACTGTCCAACCGATTTATCTTATTGCTCCAACTCCAAGGACTCACACGACAATCGTGTTCACCTATTGTTTAATTCCAACCTCATCCAACTTTCTTCTCCTGTTCCATCGCCCATCATAGCACGTCCGAGTCCGCTTGTTTCCACGAACTGGTGTTTTTCGCTTAGAGAATAAAGCGGATTGTGCCGTTCACAATTACGACAGCACTGGACCACCGCACCCATCTGATTAGGTCTTTTAAAAACGTTTGGTCACGCAGACGTCATAGCTATTCTTAGTCACAAATGACTTCGCAGCAGTGGCTCGAAAGACAAACGACTGATATCTTCTCAGCCAAACCTGCACGGTTTCGGCTGCAACGCTGATATTTCTACCCGGAAATTGTCCTTCCTGTTTTATATAGCACCACGTTGATATCACGCCATCCTATGCATGATGTAGCTGACTAATGCGTCTCTTTGCAAATTTCAATGGACAACCGTGGAGATACATCATGGATACGTGGAGAGATCAAATGGACACATGGAAACATAAAATGGACATTTGGAGATATGAAATGGACATATGGAGACATAAAAACGACATTTGAAGACATAAAATGAACATTTGGATATATATAATATTATATATATACTATAATGGACATTTGGAGAGATGAAATGCACATATGGCAAGATAAATAGGACATAGGGTGAGCTAAAAAAAGTACATATGAAGACATAGAAAAGGCAGTCTATAACGGGCACACGTCAGAGTGGCCTATCCCTCCCTCGTGTCAATATGGCAGATCCTAATTGTTCAATAGTTAGGCGCACTTGCTACAAAACTGTATATACTGTGTTACATCGCTGTAGAAACTGACGCTTTCATCATGGGACATGAACCATTCCACTATTCTGCAATTGAACGACCCCTCCTCCGTTGTCCAATTTGGACGATCTCTGAGATAGCGCCCATCAAACGGTGGACTTTCCGGATCGAATTCCAGTACTCGCTGCTCTCTTTAAAAAATCGAAAGACCCGTATAATATTCTTGTCTTCTTTAGGTTTTAAATAACTTCCAGCCAGTCGCTTTTAGTCAGTCTTCCTATCATCCATAGCACAAAATATCCGGTAGGCCCCTACATCGACTTTCCGCGCCATTGTCTGATGACTTAGGAGTGTGTTGCGCGAGGCGCTGCTGTTTACTAGAAGGCTGACGTCTACGAGGTCTATTATACTCATCGTGCCCTCTATATTCCAAAAAATGGCGTCGCTCGCGAAACACTATTGATCGTGGATAAAAATGCTTTTAATATAATATACTATCTCGGCAATGTCAGTATGATGCTAGGAAATGTATACGCGAGTTGATTGATTGCCGATGGTCGTGGGTGTGAGGTTGACGATTAATCTTGCACGACTGTTGGCGCAATAACGCGTCAAAACACGCAGAGCATTATTGACGATAGACAAGAGATATGTGAGAAGCATGTTCGAAGCCGCATTGACTGGGTAATCGTTCTCACGGAATGAAAGGAAGAAACCGTAGGGAAAACGTTTACGCACTCAGTCCTTTGAGAAGATATTGAGTTACATACTGACAAAATGGCAAACGAACTGGTCGAAATTTATTACTGAAGGCTCTCTTATCTGCCTGCCCGCCTGCCTGTGTTTATATTTATACGTGGTGTATGTCTATCCGTTTGTCTGTAAGTCTGTCAGAACAGTATGCTCTACGGTCTGTTTGTCTCACACTCTTGTCTGAAACTCTTTTGTCCATACACGGTCTAGTGTATAACGTATCACAAGAATGAATTTCTGTGCAAATCAATTGTGCATGCACTGCAACGGGCGTTTCTTTCGGGTATTATTCTCATCTCCTATTTCACGTTTGTCTCTCTGTCATATCGGATTCGTGTTCTGTGACCATGGACAAAGTAGAACCAAGGACCAATATGCACACGACTAGAAACTCCCTATGTTACATCGTGTCACTACTTTTTGGGCGATAATCGAGGGAAGACATTTTAACATCTTTGACATAACAAGCTGATGAATATTTAGTTATTTTTTTAATTTTTCCGAAATTTGATATCGCTTTTCTTCCAACATCTTTTTGCTCAGAAGTGCATACACACGTCTCGACGGCGCAAAAACAGTTGTACTGCAGAGCAATGGTGCGCGAAGGTCTTGCTCAAGGTCCTTACACAGTGACTGACGACTCGGACGAGGCTCGAACCCGCTCGCTCAGCGCACACTGAACGTTACGGGCTGACCGCTCTAACTAATCGGCCACTGTGCCACACCATGAAGGTACATGTAAATAAAGAAGTTGATTAATTTTTAGTTATGAAGGTACATGTAAATTGACGAGTACCTCTGTCAGCAAAATAACAAAATGTGTTTAGATGTTGCAATCATCATATTTTCATATAGAAGTAAAATTTAGATTGGGGCGACAAGTAGGCCTGTGTTTAAGAGTGAAACATGTAAACGGAAATTTGACGGTTAACCTTTCCTCTAATCTAGATTCTTTGCGTCTAGCCAAGCAGCACTCACGCGTACAAATTTAATGTAGGCCTATGTATTGACGGTTAGGTAGATGGGGTGTAGGCCTACCGTATTCTGCAATCTATATTTGCATCTTCGAGTGAGTCGGCCGTTCAATCATTGCATCGATTTTGGAGACGACAAACAGATTCGATATAAGTGCCAAAAACATGGAACTGTTTGGGTCGAAAATTCGAGACGATTTACGCAAATCGACGTCAGCATGGGTGTAACAAGCGGGGCGGGCAGGTGGGGGCACCGGCCCCCCAGTTTTGAAACTGGGGCAAAGCCCCCCAGTTTTAGTGCTTAGTGCCCCCCCATGCGCCCCCCAAATCGGGTTTTATGTTTATCCAATGGATTATTAAGAATACTTTTGTCGAGATAATTTGTGCCCCTCATTTCTCAAATTTCTGGGGAATTCAAAAAGTGGGAGGGTAAAAACATTTTTGGCGCTTCGCGTAATATTTTTTTATTTAGGCCCCACCCCCACTTTTCAAACCTCGTTACACCTCTGGACGTCAGCGTCTGATATTGGAAGCTGGCAGACGTCGTAAACAAGAATTACATCGTCCATGTTATGTTAGTTGCTCTAGTCTAGTCGTAGTAATAGTAGTAGCAGTAGCATTAGTAGTAGTAGTCGCATTGTGAGTAGTAGCAACAACATCAGCAATAAAAAATGATTAATTATGATATTAATAATGATACTAATAATGATTATTAATAATAATGATAAAATTATTATTATTATTATTATTAATACTTGTTCCAGTGCCTGTCTGCCACGATTTGACGCAAAAGCCTTCCACTGTACGTTTGCCACTCCAGAGCTATCATTGCTTACAAATATTACGCTCTCAAGGGATCACAAACAACTCGGGTAAAAATAAAATAATAATATTAATAGTAATGAAAATTATAATAATGATGACGATGTTAATAATAATAATAATAATAAAAATAATAACCACAATAATAGTCTTTATTAATTCAGGTTTACAAGTACGCAGAATGATCACAAGTCAAAAGCATGAACGATATTTAAGCGTATGGCAGCTATGCAAGGCGATCACCAAGTCCCACTTCTCATTTTACAAACGACAGTCTGAGCAAACTTTTGGTAGGGCAGCGGTCATCGTTTCCGCCTCCTACTGGATGTTGTGCTTCTGACGCCAGTTATTTTATTGTCATTAATCTAGCGCCCCCGCGCTTCGGTATCTTCAATTTCAAATAAAAACAATTATCAGAGGCGATTTCGTTCCGGTGAACATATAGAGGTGTGTATTATACATTATATTGCGCTTTAGAGTGGATTATATTTAAAGGCGCTACATGAAAAGCCATAATACATTGGTCTACATCTGTTTAGGTGAATCTGTAATTAAGAGGAATTGATGGGACCAGAGGCGGCGAGCTCCTTTGACAGATGGGGGGACAACTCAGAGGGTAGGAAATGTGTGGGGGACACACGCATAACGTGTCCCCCTCTGTAAAGGGGGGAACTTGTCCCCCTCGCAACCCCCCGGGACCGCTACCCCTGATGGGAACTTGGCAAGAGTTTGGCTACTGACGTTACAGTGACGTACATCCAATCATCTGTGATAATTGTTGTACAGTCTATGATCACTCATCATGGCACACAGGTTTAAGCTTTAACGACAGCATGTGATAGCGCCGCCCTCCTCTGCTATCTAGGCTTGGGACTGGCACTGCCAGATTGCGAACAGTGGCGGAGTTTAAACATAGCATAAAATGTTTGGGGAAATAATCTTAATTAAATAGACGACATAAAAGTATTAGCAACCTTGACCCCGCCACTGATTGCACTTAAACAGTGCTAGTCCCAAGGTTCGAACCAGTGCCCTGTGTGTCGCGAGATGAACCTTCTAGCCACCGTTTCGCTTACCCAAAGACATTCATGTTTGAAGCTGCAGTCTGTCGTTTCACTGACATTGGGATAATACTGCATAATTGTCGCCAACGGTGACTTTACGCCTCAGGCTTTGCCATCACAGAAGCATTCATCATTCGTTAACGCTGCCTGCAAGCTTGTGCATACATGCACACTTGCACACAAGTCTCATCGCGATAGCAGTAAAAGCTTTAAATTCTTCGCCGATGGGTTGGTTGATAGACTTCACTGCACTTAAGCTAAAAGTCCTCTTATAGCATCGCCACACAACAGCAAATTATTTTAAAAACCCAGTCGCATACGCGGCCGCAACCCTTCGGCTGTTTCAATTCCCCAGTGCATGGTAAAAGATCTCGCGTCAATTTCTGATGCAAACGTTATTTACACGAGTTCTGTCTAATCTACACGGCGAAACGGAAAAAAGCGAACCTTAGAATAAGGCCCACTATAATAATTTGAGCAATAATTAATTTTTATACATTTAAATCAAATGTTAGAAAACTTCAGTTTAATGATTATTAAACGATATTTGTCATTTGATTAGCTATAATGTGTGCTATGTATGCAGTGTAATTCTGATTTCTGCATAAATGATCTGTTGCAATTATGTACCATGATTTACTGCACCGGGTGACACCAGCCCTAGCGACGCCGTTGGACATCATCTCTCGTGCGCTGTTACTCGTTTATTAGACAAGAGACAGGCATACAAAGACAGAGATACAGACAAACAGAACAGTTGCAGTGTGTAATTTTTACTTAATACGCAGCAGTAATTCCTATCCTCAAAATAAGATGCACCGGAAATTGAACAGACATAATAATGATATCGTAAAACAATGCCGTCGCAAAGGAGGAGGGGCCAAACGGACACGGTCAAAGGGGCCCCAGCCGTGGTTAATCACGCCATCTCGTGAATAATATAAGGGAAAACGGTTAGTAAAGCAACGCTACCGGCGTTGGCAATATCTTTTGTGATCCATAGAAACTGGATAACTTGAGAATTAACTTCCCTAGAAGAAAATTTTTGCTATACTGTAATTATTTAGCGCAGGAGTAGGTCTGGACATTTCGGGCCATCGTTCATATCCGCCGCTCCCGGCTTAATCTATAGTAGACCCAGTAGTTTCAATTTAACGACCCTTGTTGTTCAAATGAATTACTTTTAAATGCGTGTTTATTTGTAGTATTAGCGCTTATCATTTTAGGGGTGTCTAATAAGAACGTTTTTACAATTATGGTAGTGGTAGTTTCAGTTTAACGACAATGTGTGATAACGAAGATCAGTTGAGTCACCCTCCTCCTTTATTCAGACTTTGGGCTGGCGCGCTCAGATAGTGAGCTGTGGAGACTGACAACGAGATCTTGCAATTGCACAGGAGGTAGGTAGTTGCAGTTTAATGACACTTATCACATACCATTAGTGTCACCCCTCCTTTATCCAGGCTTGGCACTGGCACTGGCAAATTGCAGCCAGTGTAGAGTTAATTGCATATGAATTTTATTAATCCACAGTTTAACGTCGTCATATTATACGGCCGTTGACAATTTTAATATTTACAGTTGAGTGAAAATAAATTCATACCGTCCGAAAGACACCATTTAAAAGTGTCTGAACTTTAAACTGTCATTATTGTTCATTGTTTTAAAACATAAATAATAATGGTATTAACAACATCAATAACACATGTGATATGGTATCTCATGAAGATGTAACAATATTTCCGTGAGATACCATATCACATGTTGGTTATGATATTGGTTTATGTTATGTCATTGGTTTATTGACTTTTTATTGCCGTTGTTAACACCATTAGCATTTATGAATCAAATGCGCATTTATTTATAACATAGTTGCCGATCCTTTTTGGGGCGTCTGACGAGAACGCATTTACAGAGGTCGTGGTAGTTTTAGTTTAACGATGCTGTCCGATAACGAAGATATTATTGGCGTCTGCCTCCTCATTATTCAGGCTTGAGACTGGTACTGCCAAAGTGCAAGTAGTGATGGAGTTTCTGGCCTAATCTATCGAGCTGTAACCAACAATGTAAGCAGATACGGTGATATCTTTTGAGAGGTAGGGTCACCCAATGAGAGGAGTAAGAAATGTGGGTGCAAGCGTATAACGTGTCCCCTCTCTGTAAAAGGCGAGTCGGGAATTTGTATGAACCTTGAACCGGTACATAGGTTAAATTGTAGAAGGTTTTGTGGGTGTGGTGCCACTAAAAGTTGACTTGGGGTTTGCTTGATCCCCAAGGTAATTTTTCAGAATTATCTGGCAGGGTTGAAAAACGAACTGGGGGTTGAACCCTACCCCCGACAATTCAATCACTGAAGGCGCCCATCACATTAGACATCTTCAGTTACCATTACAATCTTGTTAAAAGAGGAGCTACAACTTCGCTATTGCAACAACTCAAGGACATCAACAATCGGCAATTATATAGCCTCGGAGTAAAGCGATTTAGAGTGTCCAAAGACATTGGTTTATGTTTAAACGATTATAGGGTAAACATGTGTAGCTTAGCGTATTTAATTATTTCCCAGTTCTTATCCTGTATTTTAACGTATTTAATTAGTTGCTTCATTATATCATGTATTTTGTAAGTCGAAACTTGTTTGATGATAATAATTACGTTAATTGAAATGGAAGCGGGATCGATACAAGGAATTTTAAAAGTGTGTTTTAAAGTATTCAATTACACAAAATTTTGATCGGAAATTGCAATAGATTTCATCGCTATCCAGTTCCCAATTTCGGTATATTTATTTTCATCAATCGAGTTTTTGCGTACACTACTTTGATTACAATTTACATCCGTCGGACGGTCTTACATAGACATTCTCGCATCCAACAGACTTCTGCATAAGCGTGACTTTTTCATCAATCCATCTTCCATTTAAGCATAATTCCCTTCACCAACCTTGTTTCTACTTGCACATTCTTCGTTTTGATACAACCCGTCTCCATAGGCCTATAAGCTACAGTTCGACATCTATTCCAGTCAAATAATTAAATACGCTAATTTTGACGAAAATTTGTTTGAATAAAAAACGCTAAACTACAGTTTTACCAAGTGTAAAATAGTATATTAGCAAGACAAGCGATTTTATACATCCGTTTAACGACATCGTTGATGTTGCTAGGAAAGAAATGTTTAAGTTTTCACCGCGCTGCCCTGAACCTTGTCATCTATATTATTAGAGTATTAAACGACACTACCAACTTAAGCAATAGTTTCAACATAAACGTCATCGTGTGATACAAAAATACAATACACAATGCAACAAACATTTATAGCGCTCCTGAATAAAATCAGAACGGCATCATACAGCTACGGGCGATGAGCAGTTCATCAATCGTACTTATATAGCGCCTCTCACGAAACCAACTATTCAGAGGCGCATTTTGTGTCATTTTAAGCGAAGTACTTCGTTAGATAGACAGACATGACGAGAGAACATGCCATTGGCGTCGCTCTCCTCCTTTACCCAAGTTTGGGACTAGCACTATCAGAGTACAAACAGTAAATAAAACCTACTAAATGGTCACAAAATATGCCGCTTATAATTATTATTATAGAGTATGAGAAACCGCTTTCAAAGATATCCAAATGCATTAGACCGACGTGGCTCCATGGCCCGTAAATTCGACTTCAGATTATGTAAAAATATGTAGAATCATATACTATTGATACAGACGATTGAAAACAACAGTTTAACCATGGGCGACAATCCCCCTCTGAGTAATGGAGGCAAAGCCCTAGTACAAAGTGCCAGGAAGGCAAGATGTTCCCGGCCTATACACCAATAGGATTTCTTACAATGAATTTTGGCTATAACCTACCCTAACTGACCAAACAATAAGCGTATTCATATAGTACCTCATCTGACCACAGCGGCACAGCCCACATTCACGGCGCACATTAAAGGAACCTAGGCTGCCTATGTAGGTGTACAAATGTCTTCACCCGAAGAATTGTGTACGTTTTCGGCCGCAAAAACAGATGATCGTATGCATAGTGGCCGAATTTTCGGCCGCATAAGACTTATCCTAAGTAAAAATGAATTTCACTGTGCTTTCACTGGGACAAATATGGAAGGGATATAATGAAGGCTTAACCAATCAGCGATAGTCCTTTCTGATACATTGCGGGCGACGTTTGTGCTTGGCTATACATGTAATGAATACAGTTTCGTTTAGAAATAAGCACGAATGCAGATTTGTCCTGCAAAAATCCCGGATGTAATCACACACATGATCTAGGTCAATGGCCTAATTTTAGTCGGCTTCATATCCCTTCCACATTAGTCCCATGTTGAAAACAGCGAGGAAATTGAAAGGATTCCTTTCTACATCCATTGCAGTATGATCTGAACTTACCCGAAATCACTTGACCATTGAAAGCCCCGGAAATTAAGCCTCCACAGCAGAATATAACACAGCGGCATGTAACTAAACATAAAACGAAACACATAACATTTAAATGGAAAACACATGGCAGATAGCTAAACCTGGACTATACTTTAAACAACCCCTCACTCGACGCAGCACTATACTTTACTATACTATATTCTTACGTCAAATTTGACCTATAACAGCAGGTCCTTATAATAGCGTACAGCAGGGCTGCCGCTAACCAGAAGCTTTGGAGCCGAGTACTCATTAATACCGAAAGTGCTTAATACAAGCGGCATGGCTTATACCAAAGATTTTAACAGGGAGGAAGACTGCTCACTTAAAGAATATTGGCTTGCGTAGTGGGAATCTAGGTCGATGATGCATGCTGGTCTATTGACCTGCAATACAACGAAATTTTTTTTATCTCTGCTGGGTTAAAATCGACAATTTTAAAGTCATTTTAATCTAAATGTCATAATTTAAAAATTCTGTCCCACTAGAAAGTTAGGTAGCTTCACTGCTCATATATACGTAATAGGAACTAATTTCATAATACAGAATATCATGGTAAATAAATGAAGTGTCATTCTCGCTTTTCCCTCTACACGATCGACTTACGCATGCGCGACCTGAATGAAGAAAACTAGGTCAAATGACGCGTCTTAGAAGACTCTGGCGCAAGCCCACGCTAAATAGCTGTCGAGGAGAGCGAAATTTCAATAATCTCTGTCCGTCGAATGGCGTGCTCAAAGTTTTGACTTAACCTAATGCCAGTTCCTGGCCATATATCTATAGTTAGAATATTGTACTACCAATAAAAAAATTTATATAATGACTTCTATTTGCATAAAATGACTTCTATTGCTCGTCAATAGACCAGCATGCATCAGTGACCTAGATTCCCAGTTTTGACGTCAGCAGTTCATCTTCCTGTTAAAATCTTTGGCTTATACTATACACATGCTAGACCACAGCATAGGTTTTAACTAAAACTCTGGCGCACCAATAAAGTTAAATCTCCAATATAACAACTAATGAGCTACTGAACAGCCAAAGAAACAAAAAATTTAAGAAAATTAAGAAGAAAATTATTTATATACAGGATTCGAAGCATGCATCTGAACTGGTTTAAAAGTTACTTGCCTGCTAGACAGTAGTTAGTGCACTGTAATAATACTTCCTCTGGTCTACTGACCATTGACTATGGGGTTTCCTAAGGTTCTATCCAAGGGCCATTATTATTCATCCTTTATATTAATGACCTTCCAAATGTCGCTTCCACTTAATTTTTTATACTTTTTGCTGACACCAATCTATTTTATTCCCATTCCTGCCTTGAAACCTTGATTAGCCAGACAAATAATGAACTCGATAAGACAGCAGAATGGCTTGGTGCCAATAGATTAACCCTTAACCCAGACAAAACCAACTTTATAATGTTCAGATCCTACAGAAAGTCTCTACCAGCACAATCGCCAATTATAAATATCATGGAGACACCTAATACCCAGGTTTCTTCCTTAAAATTTTTAGGAATTATTGTAGATCAGCACTTCTTGTGGATATGCCACATAGCTGCAATATCACTGAACATTGCTAAAAATGTAGGAATAGTTTCAAGAATATCTAACACGCTTCCAGCCAAGGCTCGCCCAACTCTTTCTTATGCTCTTATTTATCCCTATTCAACATATGTAAATATAGTTTGGGCCTCTGCGTACAAATCCAATTTACATAAATTAAATTTTTTGCAGAGAAAACTAATCGGATTTATAGCAAACAAGCCATATGGTGCACACACAGGACTTGAATTCAAAACTAAAAAAATACTAACAATAGAGTAAAGTCGGAAGTTACAGATTGGAATCTTTATGTACCAATATTCCCACAACTTATTACCCCGCACATTTCTAGAATATTTTCCTCTTAACCAGAGTATCCGTTATCATTTATCTAAGGGCACCCCTTCTCTCTATACCCAGTATGCACGGACAAACATCAGGCTCTCCTCTATAGAATGCACAGGACCTAGGATTTAGAATGCCATACCACTTGCATTATACCTTATTCCAAATGTACGTCAGTTTAAGTCTAAGTGGAGGATGGCTATACTAGGGAGGAGAGATTAAGAGTCTTAAGTTAAAGTTACTCTACTCTCTGTTATGTGTGGTTGGCGTTGTTGCAACTTGCTACTATCATGTTATGAATTAATATTTGTGTTCATGATAGCAATGTTAATGATTAAGTTTAGTTAAGTTTTCAGTTGATATTGTGCAAATTAAGAAATTCTCAATACAAGCAGCTAGAGGCCACAGTGGCCACACTAAAAATATCAAAATGGCACGGTAGTGTCTAGCTACAGGCCACAGTGACTATTCATAGCACATTTCAATGTCAATTTGCAATGCATGCATTGAATAATTATACTTGACAAAATGAAGAGACTACAATAGACACTACTCATTAGAGTTTATACTATACTGACAATACAACAAAGAAGGTCAAGAGAATTGACAGTGTCATTTGGGAAACACTGGGTATGATAAGTCTAGAATAATGTCGCCTGTAAAGTATATAAGGGCAAAAAATGACAGAAAAACAAGTGCCGACCATTAGCCTACAAGCAGCAGCAATAGAATAACACGGAATGAAACTTTTGCAATTCTATCCCGTTTAAACGACTCAATGCACGTGTGATAATCATATGTCTCTTGCCGCACCTTTTTTCGGTTCCGGTTCCCTCGCTCCTCGAGGCAGTCAAATGAAACTGTCAATTCTCTTGTCAATTGTTCACTCCCCAAAAGTATAACCCAGGTCCATGTATTATCGAATTTGTATAATTAGAGTTTTAGACTGGTGTTGAGACGTAATTTTACATATGACGCTACATAAAAATGATAATTCTATCTGCCAAGCAAGACGCGTGTAAAATGTTACTCATAACTTTGCATTTTACTTGACGAGTAATATTTCTTTTCATACCTGAATTGCCTCAGACTCGCGTGCTTTGACGAAGTAGTTGACTTGGTTATTTGGGGTTGGGTTCGTTCCTGTTGCAATTCTGTCCCGTTGAAACGACTCAATGTACGTGTGATCATCAGATGTCTCTTGCCGCACCTTTTTTCGTTTCCGGTTCCCTCGCCCCTTGAGGCAGTCAATGAGCAGCTTTCGTAGCGAGTTAGTGAATCTCCACGTATGCAATTATATAACGCATTTAATTTAAGATGTTCTTTAGCGATATTTCAAGGACCTATCATCATCAGTCTTGGCTGAACGACTATGTTTATCAGTTTCTTTTGGTTCTCAGTAACTGCCTTAATTATGCCGCCGTTTAGAACTGATTGTGTCATAATTATTTTACTGATCCTGTAACTCCTGTCCAGCAGGCTTTGGCGACTAGTGACTTAATAATTATTATTAGTTTAAACGTGGTTATTTGTTTTATGACAATTTTTTTTATTCAATTGACTAATATTACTATTATATTATTAATCGTGTGTTATTCAGTCCGAAATCAAGCTAAAATAATTATATAAATGATTGAGTTGGAGCTCTTATGCTGTGTTTGATGCTTTTATAAAAAAAAAACTGTTGTGACAAAATCCAAAGGAAAACAAAAACAAAAAGCAACAAAAACAAAAAAACAACTTTTGATTTTTAAAAATCTTGGTTTTTTTGCACCTCTGGACAACAATGATGCGTGCTCCCTTGGCTCCATCAACTTGTTCTTCACGTCTCTGTTCCGGGCTTGGAACGGAGTATCGACCGAGTTTCTTCTGAGCATGCTCTGAGTGAGCGTTGAACAGCCTAGCAAGACACTTCCTGTCTCCAAACCAGCGACCGTTGTAGTGTAATAAATTGCCCTACGATAAATATTGTATTTATATGTGGGGTTTTACGCAATTAAAATAGTTTCCAACTGTGTAACATCTACTAATTTTTGGTTGAAATTTCGGTGGAGTGGTGTTAAATTCTTCACGTGAACGATGACTGGCGAAGAAAACAAATCTTGGAGGCACAAAATCGTTCAGGACTTGCAAACGAGAAACAAACGCGAATGTGAAACCTTTTCGTTGTTGATTAGTTCCCGTAGGTCTCTTTCAAACATCCACTTCATTTGCGATTAATGGCTCGTGTGCAATTTCCTGATGTTGCACAATAACAACTTAATTCCTCGACAGCGCAATGGCTGTTCGAGTCAATCGGTATTTTGTATTGTTTAAAATTTATGTAACGCTAGTACACAAGATATGCATCATGTGATGGCTCAAAATGTTGCGGCTGTATTAAAGCGTGATAGATAATAATATATTTTGTTTTATTTAAAACTGACAAACTGCTGTATGATTACAAGTATAGTATCAACGGACGATGATAAGTTACTGAAGTAATCGAAATGAACTGTTGCAAACCATGCGATATGCCCAACACGTTATGCATCTAATTTGATCATCGCCGCCCCTTAGCGAAAGAAGGACTATTGAACATTGGGGTAGTGGGAATCAAACGCGCATTCTCTGCTTTGCATGCCTTTGGCATTCTTCATGTGTCGTCCCACTGCACTCCCGACCACCTCAGTTCATCTCTGAAGGTCCCTGGCCAGTACCTCCATGGTCTTCCCTTCTTCTTTCCTTCCCACAAAGGATCCAGGTCATTACTTATTTGGTTGATCAGCTTTTGGAGGGGAAAAGGAGGGGGATGACTGCAGAATGGTTGGATTTCATTGATATGTTGTTGCCTGTTTCGGTTATCTAGACAACCGACTCCTTGAGAGTTCTGAAACGTATCGAAGTCGCAACAACCGACTTCAAGTCGATGTAGAAAAATTGAAGACCGAAAATGAAGAACTGCAACTGAAACTGGTGTCGGGTGTCGGGTAGGTCTATGAAGTTTCTTCAACCAATGCAAGGTGAGGTAAGGATTTGGTTATACAAGGTATGCTGAGGGAACGTGTTGCTTGATAAGGTCAGGTCGTTATTCAGTTATTAATTTTCAGAGTAATCCACTTGGGCTATCAGAGAATATTCGCAAACTTAATTTATGAGGTGCATAAGTGGGTCTGATTTGGGTCGATGCATGAGGAAAATACATTTATGGCCATTTTATCACAATATCTGGTGAATCTGTGCATTATATTCTTCCTATCATGAGTAACACACAAAGGCTATCAGTAAATAACCACAAACTTAGGTTATGAGATAAGTAAGTGGATCAGATTTGAGTCGAAACACGGGGAAGAGCCATTTTGGGCCATTTTCACACGTTTTCTCACTGCAATTTATGAATCTATCATGAATGACACACTTAGGCTAGCAGAAAATATTCACAAACTCAACTTATGAGGTGGGTAAGTGGGTAAGATTTTGGTTGGCAAATCTATGCAGTATATTGTTCCAATCATGAGTTATCTGCCTATGCTATCAGAAAATAATCACAAACTTAATGTATGAGGTGGGTAAGTTGGTCAGATTTCGGTTGAAACACGTGGAAGACCCATTTTAGGCTATTTTCACATGTTTTCTCACTACAGTTTACAAATCTATTTTCTCAGTACATTTGGTGAATCTATGCATTATTTTCGTCCTATCATGAGTAATGCACCTAGATTATCAGAAAATAATCACAAACTTAGTTTATGAGGTGAGTAAGTGAGTCAGATTTGGGTCAAAATACAGGGAAACCCATTTTAGGCCATTTTCACCACACATTTTATCACAACAGTTTATGATTTATGCCATATTTTCTTCCTATCATGAGTAACGTACCTAGGCTATACGACAATAATCACAAACTGATTTAATGAGGTGGGTAAGTGGATCAATTGGGTCGAAACTCGGGGAAAACCCATTTGAAGCCATTTTCACACATTTTCTCACTACAATTGGTGAATCTATGCATTATATCTTTTCTTTCAGATAATGATCACAAACTTAATTTATGAGGTGACCATGTTCGTCAGATTTGGGTCGAAACACGGGGAAAAGCCATGCCCAACTAGATATGACCCTTGGATTACTGTATTGCATGTATGGGTGTATGTATGCATGTATATATATATGTGTTTATGCCTGTGTATATATATATGTATGTATGTATGGATGTGTGCATATATATCTAGTTACTTATAATGACTGTACAGCCTTACATGCATACATAGATTAGGGCCCCGTGGTTTATGCAATTATGCAATTTCGCATAAATTGTCAGTTTTCGCATAAATTTTGACCCAAACATATTTGCGTTGTTTTTTAGGGGTGGCGGTGGGGGAGGTGGTGGAAATGACCGAGGGGAGAAGACCCAGATGCTGGAGCAGAAGGTCTACAAACTCCAGGATGAACTGACAGAGCTGCACCGGAAGAAGGGCGAGGTTGGAGTAGAGTTTGTTGTCGTGTCTTTCACGGTCAATGTCGTTGTCTTAGGGTGAAGGTTGTTGTCTTGTGTTTTATGGTCAAGGTTGTTTTTGTATTTTTTAATGTGTTATGAATAATCACTGTGACCTGTGACTAGACACTACTGTGCCAGTTTGATATTTGTAGTGCGGTCACTGTGGGCTGTTTGTATTGAGAATTTCTTAATTTCTTAATTCATTGCTATTTTGCTTTTTGTAGAATGCCCAGCAGTTAATCGATCTTAGTAATAGTCTCAAAGAAAAAGAGAGACAGTCTACAGCCACAGACAACAGGTACGTATCCATATGTATTTATAAATAATCGATGTATATATAGTATATATTTATTATATATATATATATATATTGTATATATATTTTATATTTATATATATGCGTATTTAAATATACATATTCACATTTCGACTTGATAGAATAAAGCCCGGTGCTATTTTCTGGTTCATTTTAACATTTATATAGCGCCCCTCAAGAAGTCTACTCGGAGGCGCTCACAGCCCAGCCATGACGATACAAGTCAGTCTTAAGCTCAGTATTTCCCAAACTGTGTTCTGCGGTGAAGGCATGGGTGTCGCATAATCTTTAAGTGTTAACAATGAGCTTCAAACAATTTAAAATAAATTGTTCGAATTTTTCATTGGAGGATTTTTCCTAAACATCTGTTTACAACCTTATGATGAGTTAGAATCCATGTGTCATTGTCATTGATATTTGTGTTGTTATTATTCTGATCTTGGCCTAAACCTATAATTGTCTGCATGCTCCAGCGTTTGTACCTACAACAGAATACGTTTAGTTTTTAATGGGGTTTCGCCAAAAAAATTTTAGGTCAAAATGGTTCCATGGCCAAAATAAATTTGGAAACATAGCTTTAGCTTATGCATTGCAAGATGGGAAGCCAGTGCAAAGAATTGTGCAGGTTTTTGTATTCTTTCAGGATAAGAGAGTTGGAGGTGCGATGGAAGGAAGCGGTCGACAGGAACAGTCATTTGGAGCAACAGCTTAACGAAGAGGCAACCGCAAAGCAGGCAAGTGGATTACCACGTCCTTAGTGATGTGGTGATTGCAGAAATGGTGGTGTGGTGATAGCGGAATTAGTGATGTGGTGATAGCATAACAAATAGTGTGGTGATTGCAGTATTTGTGGCGTGTTGATAGCAGAAATAGTGGTGTGTTGATAGCAGAAATAGTGGTGTAGTGATAGCAGAAATAGTGGTGTGGTGATAGCAGAAATAGTGGTGTGGTGATAGCAGAAATAGTGGTGTGGTGATAGCAGAAATAGTGGTGTGGTGATGTTGGCAGGGAGTGGTGGTAGTTATTGTCACAATAGTTATAGTGACAATGGTCGTGGTGTTGATATATTGACATTGGTGACAATGTTGTCCTTAAAAGTGCAAAATTCCAGACAGTGCCATATATATCTAATGGTGCTACCATCATCTTTTAGTGCCTTATGGATGAGCTCCAGGCGCTCCAGATGGCATATGCGGCCATCGAGAAGAATCTCCGCGATCTCCAGGAGGATAACGCCGACCTCGTGACCCGGTGGATGGCGCAGAAGGCGGATCTGGCCAACCAGATGAACGCTGAGAATGAGACCTTCCGTGCTAGGCAGCACCGGATTCTCCAGGAGCAGATCGTGGCCGCAGCTGCGGAGACTTCCGTTGTTCCGTCAGAAAGGTATGGGACTATTTTTGTATCTGAGGTTTGCCCGTGCATTCGTTCATTGAGAGAATTTATGTAGAGCTACTTGAGGGCTGCTCGAAAGGGGGTTGGGCGAGGTGGCCAATTGGTTTGAGTGCTTGACTTGTGATTTGGCGAGTACAAGTCGGATCTTGCTTACGTTGCGCAATTTCTTCCATGTTTGTGAGTTTAGAAGTGTTAGGATTCGATTTAAGAATTCAGTGGGATTTTCTTACATATTTGTGAATAATATTTGAAATTGCTAAAGGCATGGCACTTTTTTGTTAAAGAGTTTGCTTGCGTAATTTTTTGGTTTTGCAGCATTTTATGAATCATTATTCATTCACCCCTCCAAATAACTGCGCTGTGGTGGTTCCTGGATTTGATTAAGTGCCGAGACTTAGTGCTAGTTCTGTACACTGGGGATAAGCGGCGAATCTTTTAAAGGTGCAAGTTCTAGACAGTGCGAGGTCTATTTGAGAATTTTTTACTTTTAGCCTAATTGCCATATCTACATTTACATGCAGGCTCTGTGGAGTTGGAGTAGATGTATCATATATAAGTGCAAATTCTGAACTTTGAGTGTAAATGCGTTGTCTAAGTGCAAAGTCTAGACTATGATCTGTAGTGCAAAGTCTAGACTTTCTGTTGAAGCAGCGAGTCTGAGTGCCAAGACTAGTTGACAAGTCTTAAGGTTCGGTCTTCAACTTTCGAGCTTCATCCTTTGCACTTAGCCCCACCGCATCATGTAATTCTAAATACCGGTAAACTATTTCTGCCAAGACATCCAAAGGAATGCCGAATCTGTCCGTGTCTGTTGCGTGCCATCGCAACTCATTTCAAGGATTCTAATGACAGAAACTGGTTTCTTTTAGCGATGACGGCTTGCGGCAACCATTGCGCAAGGTGTTGAGCTTCCTGTTTTCACCAGAACCTGAGAGGTACTTCTTAACGGACGCTGGGGCTCTGGTGCTGTCGACTGTTGCAAAAATAATTATAATAGTTTCGCGTTTAACCAAGGGCTGCGTGACGTCTGGTGATTTTTCACCTCGCTTTCATTCTTTTCTGCAAGTCACATGTTTCCGAAGTAGGGATGAACTTAGTGTCAATTTTCTGCCGAGTGCCAGGTCTTGCGAGTTGAATTGTACCAAGTCCAAGTTTCAAATATATAACGAAAGTCTCATCATCTTGTTTGGCAGTTCACGTAACTTTTTACTTTTTTTGCCTCAGTTTACACTAGGAAGTAGTTCTACTAGTGACAGTATTTGTGTTTTTAGTTAGGTCGATTGTTTTTTAAAAATAAAATAACCTGATTATCGTTTTCAAAGCAGAAAATTGGAAAACCTAGTTTTATTTACTGTCTTTTTTGTAAACTCTTTTTGGTTCATCACTATTCCAAGGAAACAACTTATTGTGCTCTGGCAGTGATCGTCTTTTTATTATATTTCTATGCCTCCAGTACCCTACCTTTTATGGTGCAGATCTTTTTCGGACATAGCATGCAATTTATCTATAAAGCAATTAGCCTAATTAGTACATAGTTGGTGAACTAGAGCTGTTCTGATATCACGTTTTACTGATGAAACCGATGTCGTGTATATCCGTTAACTCTCATTACTGTTATCGATTGTACAAATAATCGACCCAGTCATGCGTATTGGATTAGTTCCATGGCACAGGCGCTGACCGTTGCACTGATAAATTATTTTTAGAAATGCAGAATTAAAACTTTGAAACACACAATCACTCTAGGAATCCACATTTTCTCTTATGGAGACCTTTATTTGCACCCTCTGAAAAGCATAGTTGAAAATAATGATGTCTTTCATTTCAAATTTTTACGCTAGTGTCGCTTTAATGATGTATGAAAGCTTGATATGGTGCCTCTTCAAGAAGTATACTCAGAGGCGCTCTCTGCGCTAACCAACATAATGTTAATTGTCATTTCAACGACAGTTAAAACAAGTAGCGAAACAGTGCACAGTAAGCTAAAATAGTCACCAATGGCTGGCCCATGCACAAGCGTGGAACCAACCAACGGATTCCAGTCAAAACCTGGTAGATGGCATGGATGTTCAGAGTCTCTGGGCAAGCTGCGCCGAAAGGTTTGAGCAGCGACTTGCCGAGATCAAGTCGCAAACACGGGTTCGGTGTTGACGAGTAGTTCCTCACTGGTGGAAGATGACGCACGTCCGGATATTCGTGATGTAAAAGAGGCATTCGTCGCGTAGTTGTTAATAGATTGAATAGTCACCTGTGACTATCGGTCGAAGTCACTCCCATATTTAAATCTATATACAAGAAAACATTTATATGCTCTTCAAATTTCCGAGGGGCACACGCAGGTATTTTTTAAAATGAGTTAGCAGCCATTGTTTTTCCACGCACCCTACCATAATTTTCCACCTCTGGCCTAGAGCATCATGATGCTGCTGTTTTTTTGTGTTGGTTTAACCTGTTAATTGCAATTGCCCACATTTGTTTCAATCAATAATGATAATTATAAGATCAATAATAATTATGATTATTATTTACTCACATATTTAACGTCATATGCAGCGAAGAGCGTTTTAAATAAGTAACTAGAGGCGCTATATAAATTTTGAGATGCCATGTCTTGCAGTCTCTGAATTGGTGCTATATAAATGGTTGGTTACATTATGTTGTCTTGTGTCCGTGTTTGTTAGAACGGCCAGCGGTGAGTTCGATATTCCGATGATCGGGTTTGTCGTAACGGTTCCATCAAGGGCTTTGCAGACAATCGTAAGTATACACAGGAAACTCATCAAATGATCGATTGGGACTATATAGCACCCGTTTATATCTCTACTCAGTGGCGCTCCTGACCCAAACCAGGCAGAAGAGAACAGTAGCTGAGCATTAGTATGTCTCTGAATATTCATAAATATGCATCTGAATATTCATCAACACGTGAACGCATCTGAGTATTCATCAGCGCATATCTGAATATTCATAGGCACGTATATAAATATTCATAATGCCCCTGTGAAAATTCCTAAGCATGTCTCTGATTATTCAATAGCACATATTTGAATGATAGTGAATATTCATCAGCATATGAGGGGAAGTGTTTGTAGTACACGTCTTGTATTCTGCCGGCTGTCACTCACTGTTACCTGTCACTCCATCTGGAACTCTCTACCTCCTCATGTCTGTAACTCTCTTAGCGAGACATATCTTTCGCTCTTCACTGATGACCTACTGCTTCCATTCCACCTGTTGCCCTTAGAGATTGACAGGTTTCGATGTACGCTTTTACACTGAAGACATCATCATATCATTGTTGTATGTTTAAAAACCCAGGAAGGTCATGAGGGAGAAGTGAACGCTGTCCGGTGGGGTCCAAGCGGTCGAATGTTCGCCTCTGGTGGCTCCGATAGAAAAGTAAAACTCTGGGAGATGCGTGGAGGTTAGTCGATTCAAAATGGGTGTTTATTCGCTCTTTAGCATCATCTTCACGATCATCATTGTGATAGTCATTACTGTTTCAGTGTGATCATCTTCCATCTTTGTGATACTCAATCTTGTGATTATTCGTTTTTCTATTCAATGTGACATTTTGCATTCAGTTCGAGTTGGTATGGTATTTTTTTATTCTTTCTATTCTTTGATCTGACATTTTCTCCTCTTCGATCTGACATTTTCTCCGCTTTTATCTGACCTTTTCCACTCTTTGATCTGGCATTTCCAACTCTGCGATCTGATATTTTCTCCTCTTTGATCTGACATTTTCTCCTCTTTGATCTGACATTTTTCTCCTCTTCAATCTGACATTTTCTCCTGTTTGGTACCATTTTCCAGTCATTTTTACCATATCTTCTGCCATTCGATCTTATTGCTTTTGCTGCTAATAAATCTTTCATTTTTTAATATTTTTCAGGCAAATGTGAAACTAAAGGTGTTCTCATTGGAAGCAATGCTGGGGTGATGTCTGTCGAATTTGACACCGAAGTAGGAAAATTTTATATCTGTATTTTATTTCTTTTTTTATGATTTACAGGTCATTTTCGTTTTGATTTTATTCACATTTTCGTTTTGTGAAACTTTATTTGGAATTTTTTTCACAATATTGTTCTTTTTTAGAGAACAAGAACATGTTCTTATGGTAGTTTCTTCATTTTCAACTTTGCTATATATTTCGGTTGTAAACTTTTTTATTACTTCTGATATTTTCTCATTGTTTCAGGATACTCTCGTCTTGGCCGCTTCGAACGACTTCGCGTGCAGAGTTTGGACTTGCAACGACTTGCGTCTGCGGGTAAAGTAAATGCAGTTGTAGTAAGTGTATGAATTTATGTAGCACCTCATCGAGTTTTACACAGAGTTCAGATATTGTTCTGATGACTTAGCAAACAAAGTGCAGATTCAAATATAATTGTTTTCAAACAGTTATACGTAATTACTTCTGTCAGCCTTCTTTGTTTACTTGATGATGCTATAGAAATCAGTTGTTTAGGCCTTATATTTAAATTGGTAAACTTGTAATATGAGCGACTTATTTTGTGTTCAGTTGAGTTTGTTTGTTGCAGTCAACACTGACGGGTCACAGTGGGAAGGCCCTAGCGGCAAAGTTTCTCAACGATAGCAATCGCGTCGTATCTGGAAGCCACGATCGCACACTCAAGCTCTGGGACCTTAAGAGCATTGCGTGTAAGCTCATCTATTCTAATGATTTCTTTTGTGGTGCTGTAATGCACAGGGTATAAACTAATGAAGGCTTCAAGTGATTTCGATGAAGAACTGGCGATTGTGGTGGGTGAAGTGTTGGTTGAAGGCAGTGGTGATGATATTAGTAGCACAATGTGTTTACAGATTTCTATAGTGTCTTTCGCAGTACAACCTAATTAAACGTGAACCCATTGCGAAAAGCCCCGTAGGATAAGAAAAGTCTTAAGAATATGGGCAGAAAGAGAAGCACCCCTAGTTACAATCAAAGATCTTGTCGAAAGGGGAATATGATTCCGAGCCAAGAGGCCAACAGACATATTATAAGCACAGTATTGGGCAGAAGCAGTTGAAGGCACCAAGAGTTTGTATCGGTCTAATGAAGGGAGAGAGCAGTGAGAGGCAGCTGAAGGAGGAGATGGATGGATGAGGGCACAATGATAGTGTGGAGCATGACCCAAAACCTGGTGGTGATTAAGTGATTTTTATGAGACGTGGTGGTGCTCTTTCCTCCGATTTTCCTATTGGCACCTGTTTGTACTTAGTTTTTTAGCACCTTTTCAAGAAAACACATCGGAGGTACTCAATGCCTTATCGAAGAAGTCCGGTCGCTTGCGAAATAGAGGCATGGGAAGCAGACAATGCTCATTTTCACAGAACCTGCTGGGAATAATATCCTTAAGTACACTGGTTTCTCACTTGTTTCACTCAACTTGGTGCTATTCGAATTCACAGCTTGTTTCGTCTGCTTCGTTCCTTTTAGGCACTAGAACGATCTTCGCCGGTTCCAGCTGTAACGACATCGCGGTTCTCGACGGATCGCACGTCATCAGCGGACACTTTGACAAGACGGTTCGATTCTGGGACACAAGAGGAGACACGTCGAAGGCCATCAGCGAAATCGCCCTAAACGGTCGAGTCACCTCTCTCGACCTCTCTGCAGGTGGGCAATCTCACCCTTCTCTTCTTTGGGGATAATGGAGGCATAGAGCATTATTTCGATCCTCATGCTCTGGGATGGTCACTGTGTAGGGACCATAAGCAACTCAGAACGATTATTATAATACTGGCAATTCTAATAATAATAATAATAGATCTTATTTAACAATGCCTTTACCTGATCGCTTTACCTTAGCTCGTGTCATCTTAAGCCAATCTTGTTTTCTTGTCACAACATGGTATTTATTGCCTTTGCCTTATAACCTCATCCTAGTTATCTCACCCTTCCAACTTTACATTACCATTATGTTATCTGATACTACCCATCCCTTTTCCGATCTTACATTACAATGCATTATGTTGATTACACTACCCACATTACATTGCTGTGTCTTATATTGCTATTTACTTCATCTTATGTTATCATTGTCCAATCTTCTATTACAACAAATGGCAGTACCATGGCCAACCCCAGGCTTCTATCTTAGCTGTTATAGTTTAGTCATATCTACATCATTTTTTTGCAATTCTGAAGTTCCCTTTGTTTTGTGTTAGACAAGTCCTGCCTTCTTGCATGTGCCAGGGACGAAACCGTTTCAATCATAGACTTGAAGTCGAACCAGATAACAGCCGTGCTAAGGTGATACTGCCTTTTCCTATTGTACGTTTATGTAGCTCATTTGCATGTGCCGAATACGGTTCTTAGTGAAAGAGTTTTTCAGCTGCTGGAGTTAATTCTAGAACTCTATCCATGCATAGAACTGCCTCTTCCATTCCATCCTAAGACATCAGACATTCAGGAACCTTTGCAACAGAGGAATTCGACTTTAATATAATTGCAATGGTTTCAAGGCTGATCAGCAGAATACATGTAAACAGCTGATCAAACTTGAAAAATTGTCAGATGAAAGAGGAGAAAATGTCGGATCAAAGAGGAGAATATGTCGGAGAAAATAGGAGAAAATGTCGGATCACAGAGGAGAAATGTCTGATCAAACAGGAGAAAATTCCAAATAGGATCTCCACAAGGTGCATTTAGCTGTTTAGAAAATCGATTGATAACTCATAGTGTTACTATTTATAGGTCTCCATATATGGATGGGGGTTGTACTAAAAGCTCTTACAAAATAGTGTTGCTATATATAAATTTAAGAAATATTCACTGTTTTGTTTTTCTTTGTTATCCTCAGTGCTGATGGGTTTCGAACTACCACAGATTGGTCGAGAGCTGTGTTCAGGTGAGTTTTGACGTCGCATTTTACGTCTGCTTCTTTGCATGTAATTTCTAGAATTACGTCTGTCCCTAAATCGTGTACTCGTATAATTTTATGGCCAATTGAAAACTGAACTTTTTGTCTGGGCTTGAGTTTGAAGCGCATGTGAGTAGTTACCCTGAAAGGGCGCTATATAAATTTTTAGATGAATGAATATAAATTATTTTTCGTCTTAGACTCGACATATTGTACAGAACTGTTATGATGTGCTTCATTTATTGTCTGGGTTTATATATTATTTTCAAACTGCGACCCCTGTGAAGCTTGAATTTATGAATTTATAACTCAGGGAGATATTCTTGGGATTTGAAGCTTGACAACTCATTCAGGATGAGTCTGCTTTACAATCTATTTCAGAATTATTCCAGGTTTCAGAACTTCATTTAAGAACTATTCCAGTTCATTCGAGTTAGAACAGTTCCTCGTTCTCCGTGATATTAAAGCCGTGTTAAAAGAATATCCACTCTGAAATCAATGATGTTGTTACTTTAGTCCGGATGCTGCATATGCGGCTGTTGGTTCAGCTGATGGTGGAGTTTACATCTGGGAGGTTATCAGCCAGAAAGTACACAGCGTCCTAAAAGAACACCGGTCTGTACAACAAATTTGTTATTTTTTTATAAAAGTATTCATTTAATGTTACAACATCTGGAATGCACAGCTCACTGATGTATTCTAGATATGTGCCAGTCATTGAACATCACACAATCATAAGGAGCTTATACTATACAACAATACAATACAACTGCCCTTGATATCACTCTGCTTCTTAAGTTCCCCAGAGCTCAGAAGTGAACACACGCCTCAACGTCGCAATTGCAGATATGTTGCAGAGCAATTGTAAGCAAAGGACTTACTCGAGGTCCCCACACAGTAACTCCTTGGACGAGGATTGAACCCGTGCTCTTCGTTTGACCAATGAGACGCTGTGTAGTGTATGCGATCAGCAATTGGCAGCCAATGTAGATTTTGTTGTTCCCGATTTGTATCTATGTACAGATTGAGATCTGTTTTTTGCAGCGACAACGTCTTGGCGTGTGCGTGGAATCCAAATGGACGAAGCCTCGTATCGTGCGACAAGCATAAAACTCTTATTTACTGGTCAGACATTTGAGAAAATCGTCGTCACATTCACGGCTGTGCATTGGACATCGTTTTAGAGAGAGGCAAGAGTTCATGTAACCGGATTGATGAATGTTCCTCCCTCCTTGCTCACGAACAAACCAAAACTAGAAGCTAGGAGTTGGTGGCAGTTCTTCGGTGGTCGGTGATGAGGTGAAGACTGCTGTGTCGATGTTGCACGTCTTTGTACATCCATCGCAATTCTTTCTATTCACTGCACGTCATCTTTTTAATAAATCTGTTGTTTGCTAAGTGCTTGTTGTACCGACATCTTGTTGAAACATGATTCGTATAAACTGATTTTGGTGTGCTGCAGTTGGAGAATGTTTCCGCGATACGGGTTCCAAAACGGCGCTGGATGGTAGGAGGCCCCAGTTTTTTAATTATTTTTCTTTGATTACCGTGTTCATGTTATTGGTATTGTTTACAAGCATGACTACTGTTGTTTTGTATGAATATTATTTTGTAATAATACCGTTCGTTTTATTTAGGCTGGTTGTTTAATAGGTATTTCGAGCTGATAAGTAGAGCAGCCGTCAATTACACTGATGAACCTTTAGGCAATGGGATTGGCTAGAGTCTCGATCTCTGGAATTGGATAGTGCAAAACGAGTGTGGGGTTTGTGTTTTCTTAGATACAAATAATCTCCAGTTTTATTGAGCACCTTTGGAGTGAGTCCCGAGTCGTGGGCTGTTATGAACACTGATCAGTAGGCTTTTTGGTGGCATTTGTATTTTCTGCATGCAGTGTTGGGGATGACGTACATGCAAAAAACATTGCACAAATCTGTGCTCCAGTTTTGTCACAAATTGCATTATTGACAGTTGAAAATGGACGCGTTTTTATGTGTATCCCGGTATCATGACTGTATGGTGAAAATAAAGAAATGAACTGGCTCTCTTTTTGTGTGGATATCTTCAGCAGAATTCAGTTCTTCTTGTTGAAGTGTAAATGACATTCATTTTTTATCTTCAATGAGAGGTTTATTTCTCTGAAGTGAGAAGAAAGTTGTTGAATAACTTATCATTTTTGCATAAAAAGAGTCAAATTAAGCTTATAAAATTTTAATTTTGAGCATCATTATCGGGTCAGAATATTGTCTTATCAATATCTTAGTAAGTAATCTTTTAGCAAGGCTTTGTGCACCCAAAAAACATTGCCAGATGACAAGAAATAGTCTGCTAACAGACTTTGTGAATAGTCCTTGTATAGCCTAATCTAAACCTTAGTTTCTATCTCATGGCAAAGCTCCAATCAAAGGTGTTGATCAATTGTGGTTCAAGGTCCCTATAGAGTGACTGTCTCAGTTAAGAAGGATCGAGCCCGTACTCTCCGAATCACATGCCGAGCGTTACCATTTCCCAATTACCTTTTCGTTCTAAGAATCATAATATAAGATTTTGTTCAATGAATTCTATATAGATCGAGAAATCTCGCATCTTTGGCACAACTTATTTCTGAAGTTTCTTAAAGCAGCCTAAATTTTAAATCGTTTCTCCATCAGGAAAGTCCCAAGCACACCCTAATGGGGCAATAAATAATTAGTGGAAAATAGTATAAATTGATCTGTACATTGTAAAACTAGAAAATTAATAAAGTTCTGCAAATGCTGACAAACCCAAGATTTCTTGCTTGAGGCAGATTATGGTGGGTGATTGGCAACAATGAAGGAATTGAACATTTACAGAATTCAGAGGGGCGATAGTTTCACAGGCGTGGTGCAGTATAGGATGTGGCTCGGTCGGAGAACTTCTAGTTTAAATACCCTCATTAAGGTCTGGATTTGAACCTCAACTTCATACAAGATAAACATTCCCACTTAATAGCTCTTAGTGGAGCGCCAGAATTATATAGGTGATGGTACGTACAATACGTGTTACCAACAGAAACCAGCGTGTAATGTAATCAAACATTTATATAGCGCCTCGTCAGAGGTGCTCTCTGTGCTGGCCTTAATGGTGTTAAATGTCATACTGAAGAAGTAAAAATACATCTATTAGCACAACTATGCACAGTAAGCTGAAAAGAGTCATCAGTGGTGGGCCCACACACAAGCGTGGAACCAGCCAACGGAATCCCTTGGACAGATGGCTTGGCTGTTCCGTGTTTCTGGTAGTAATGTAGGCTAATGTATGCAATATACTGTAGATTTTTTACGGTTTTGTAATTATATTCTCCAAACTTATAAAGCGCCACTGAAAGCCAAGCACAGGGCACAAGCTTATTCCCGAGCGCTGCGTCGAATTAAAGTGGTTGTCTAGGATTAATCCACTAATCCGAGGAAGGTCAGAGTTCGGTTACCGGCGGGTCATACTTAGCCTTGCAGCTGAAACAAATAAACTGCAGCTTTTCAACTTACAAAACATTATTCTGAATTATAAAAATCAAAATTTCCCACTCTAGCCAACCGCAGAGCCCGTATCCGCAGGCAGCTGGCCATGAGCAGCCATCGTAGAGACTGCAGCTCGGTTGCGAGACCTTGACAATCATTGCCTGCAGCTCAAAGATGCCCGAGATGGTCACGTGACACCGACTGCAGCCGTCAATCATGCTCTGATCCAATAGCATCAATGATTGACAGACCGCGATGTTTACCAACAAACAACCTGTTTGTTGATGCGGGCTGCAGCCCCTGCCGCATAATTTGTGATCCCCAGATTCAGTGCCAATCAAATCAATTTGCGCGATGTAATTATTATTTCGGTTTTAATTTTTCCACACGAAAGCCGCATCGCGAATAGGGATCGCCGGTCATGGGTTCGATTCCGGTCACGAAATGACCGTTCGCTGCGAAACTTGGTCGATTATATGACCTTCGACGGCTTCCCCGATGGGCCCAGCGTCCTAATGAAGTGCCTTGGGACTTCATTTCCACGGCTTAGAGTCATTTTGTTGCGATTCTCGGGGTCGAAGGTGAGTCGCCATTTGCAGATTCCCCATCTTGACTCTATTATTTGTTTTATTGTCTAATTTAGGTCATATGTTTTACAGCTACTGATTGTTCGAGTAGTTGAACGGACGAGTGATTTTAAAACAGCGTGAATTTGTTTAAGATGAAACATCTGCCCGCTTTATCAATTTGGTTTGGTGACCGAGTTTTGTTGCGCTTTTTTAATGCTGATTAAGATTCTTTGACACGAGGCCGACCTAAAAACCTTCGGATATAGAGACAGATATTTCATTGCAGTTGCAAAATGACCTGGCTTTTGCTTGTATCCTTGTTAAGGGCCAAGATGATTTTTGTGATTGGCAATTTGCATACTCGATTATTACTATTACCTCCGTCAAGTTGTTTTAAAATTTACATTCGGATATTGGATATTCGATATGAAAAGCTGCATGTCAGATTCATATAGGAAACTTTTGAGAATTTCACGTTTCTACAGTGTTCAGACAAAATGGTAAAGTAATGGGGTCAAATTTGGATCAAAACACAGGGAAATCCCATTTACAAACATTTTCACACATTTATTCATTATGGTTGGTCAATCTCAGCTTTTTATTGTTCCAATTATGAGTCATCCACCAGGGGCCCTAGGCTATCAGAAAATAGTCACAAATTGATTTAATGTGGTGGGTGAGTGGGTCAGATTTGGCACAAAACACAGGGAAGAGCCATTTTAAGCCATTTTCACACATTTTTTTAGTGCAGTTGGTGAATCTATGCATTATAATCTTCCTATCATGAGCAATATACCTAGGCTATAGGAAAATAATCACTAAATGCCATTTTCACACATTTTCTCATGACAGTTGATGAAACTATGATTTTTATTGTTCCTATCATAAGTTATCTACCAAGGCTATCAGAAAATAGTCACAAGCTGTGACCAATGTCTGACCCGCCACACTTTGGTGACAGACTCGTAAACACAGAAAACATAGCGTGACGACTTCTAAATCTATGTATTGCTGTCAGTGACTAGCATGATTATATAGCTCTTCAGCATATATAAATTAACTCTTATGACCCATATTATACAGTATATCATAAGCAGCTTTTTTTATTATTTATTATTAATTTATATATATTTGATTGCACCTGAGAATTTGCTAAGTAACTATAAATTCCAGTAGCTATGCTCTCTTCAATATCTAGTACGAACAAAACTATAGGTGTAACTTTTAGATATGATTTCTCTGTTACAGTCTATTGTATATTGAAGTGGCATTGCTGGTTGCACTGTCACCTTCTAGTTTCCATTTCTAAAGTTTACTTTTGTGTCATTTTTCTCTTGTGACAGGTGAACGATGGCAGCAAGAAATTATTCTGACAGGTCGCCTGTCACTCACAGGAACAAACGCTTTCTTCTGGACACGAGTCGAGAAGGGGATATCCCCAAAGGGGATTTTCCCAAGGGGGATTTTCCCAATGGCTTGCTGCCAGCCAAGAGGTTATTCTTCACGTTTGAATGATCCTTTGAGCAAATTCTATTTGAGCCACATTTTTCAATGGTGTACTTGTATTCTCGATAGTATAGTGGTTAGCTTTCTGTTATATGGGGGGTCAGTCAAGAAGTTCAAATGATCTTCAGGGAAGACTGCCCTGCCTGTGCCTTGTAGCCAACTCTGCTATGATGAATACACTGATGATTCAATGTGGGCGGGAAGATGAGACGGCGAGGGAAAGGACTTTCCATCTGCCCTCATATGCCGAGGTTAAGAAAATGAAGTCGCTGGCACTTCAGAGTTCAGACCCTGCCTCAGCGCTTTAGACCTCTTCTTTTCTCATTCTTCCATCCTATCTATGGCTGCTATGTTATAGCACTGTTATCTTATGGGCATTGAGCATCGATCGAAGATTGTTTCAAATGGAACAGTGGTAAAGGGTGGAGGTTCCTTATTGATGCTGAGGGAGGGGCAAGGTTATGGGATTGCTCCATGCGTTGTGAGTCATTCTACTTAAATTGATTATTGAAATATCTGTCTCTGTATTAGTAAATGGAGAAATGATTTGCTAATCATGTCTCTTAATCATTCCAATTGGCAAATGATCAGATTTAGCATGTACATCAGTCAACAGAAGAACGCCTTGGTGTGGCCTTCATGATTAGTATTGTCTTTGAGATTCGTGCGGTTCTTTGGCATTTAAACGGTCTCTGCGATTAGTACGGTCTTTCTTTGTGTTTAATACGGTCTCGATGATTAGTTTGGTCTTTAAGAGTAGTATGCTCAGTTAGGTTTTTATAATGAGTTTGGTCTTTGTCTTATGATTAGTGCGGTCTTTTTGATTAGTACGATCTTTGCAATAAGTACGGTCTTTGTAATTAATTAGTATGGTCTTTATAATCCATAGTCGTCCATTGAAGACAATCGTATCGTGATTGCTTTTTTTCTATTTTCAAAATAGGCTGCATTTGGAACCAAGATTAAAAACCGGTTCGTACCAAGTGAACGACAGCGGAGAAGTCAGAACACTGTCAACCCATCGAACGACTTCTGTCGGGAACGTTTCACCAGAGGAATTTATACAAAAAATGCATTCGAATTCTAATACCACATCTGAGGCCAAAGATGACACAAATACCTCATTGCTGGTTCTGAATCTATCGTACAGGGCAGACACGAGTCTTGCATGCTGCAGTTCAAACGCCAGTCTTGCTTCGGATGAGTTGAACAAGGAGAATTCGGAGGACGCGCATGGTCTGCCAATGGACCTCAGCAAGGGAAGTAAGAGGTCGTTGGGGGTCGATTCTGGTGCGGGGAATTCTGAGCACAAGGAAGAACAGAGAATCGGAGAGATTGTTGGAGGAATTTTTCGCTCTGTGGACGACAGAACCTTCAGTCGACTGAGGGAGGAATTGCGTCAGGAGGAATCGAAGCTGGTCTTGATGAAGAAGATCCTGCTGAACCAGCAGATGTTCCATGCTGTCCGGGATCTATCCGATGCCTGTAGGAGTTCCCCGCTTCCTGTCCCGCCTCCGTTGATCCGCGGCGGGGGACGCGAGCGGTCAGGGCATCGCGGTGGGGATGCCAGTGCCCCGCCGTTAACCAGTCATCGCCACCCGCATTCCCACGCCCCGCCGGCGCTGGTTGCCTCGTCGTGTCGGCAGAGCACAGGGGTGGTGATACCGACTTTGAAGAGTGTCCACGGGGGAGTCCTACCCTCGGCGGTACGAGGTCATAACGCGCCGTCCTCCCAGGTACCACCCGTGCCATCGCTAGTGCAGCCACCGCGGGCTCCACCAGCACAGCAGCCGGCACCAGGACCATTGCAGGAGCAGACCGCTGGGCAGAGACAAGTGTCCGCAAAGGTGGCGCTCCGGAAGCAGCTGGAGAAGACACTGCTGCAGATTCCGCCTCCGAAGCCACCAGCGCCGGAGATGAACTTCATCCCGAGCGTCGGTGGCAGCGCCGACTTTGCAGCGCTGCTTGGACTTGAGGAGGCTGTCAAGTGCATCGTTGACAGCGATGCTTGCGAGCGCGGCGAGCCGGTCTCCGAGGTGGCGTACGTCTTCAGCCCGTTCCGCTGCGTCCAGTGCCGCACGGACTTCACGCCCGTATGGAAGCGCGACAGTCCAGGTTCGCGGAGCATCATCTGCGAGCGCTGCGTGACAAGCAACCAGAAACGAGCACTGAAGTTGGAGCACACGAACCGGCTCAAGAGCGCCTTCGTCAAGGCGCTTCAGCAGGAGCAGGAGATCGACCGCACCCTTCTCCTAGCCCCGGCGAGCGGTCCTGCGTCGCCTCGCCGTCCCACGCCTGTACCTTCCCCGCAGTCGCACCCGCGGATGAGCTCGTCGCCGACGAGTCGACTCCCTCCGAGCTGCTCGCAGGAGCAGCCGAAGCGCCCCTCGTCGGGGCTGTGGACGCCCCCGATGCTCGCCTCGATGGGCGGGCTGTCGCCAGCCTTCAGTCCACACCTGCTCTTCCCGTTTCCAAGGTTACCGGTTACAACAAAATCTGCCATTGATTTGCAGAGACAGTATATGCTGGATCTGATGCCCAAGCGGATACATCTCGACGGCAGCTCCACCCTCTGGCAGACATGAGAGGCGGCTATTTGCGTGGCTGGCAAAATGCGATTTATTTAAAATGTTCGGCGCTACAAAGTTGTTGATCTGACACTCAAGGAGTCGTCAGGAGTGCATCGAGCATAAGAAATCCGGGTCTGAAAGTAGGTTTGTTGAAGAGGCGCTCTAAAAGATCTTGAAATGAATGAAAGACTGGATGTATGCTTGTTGTCTGAGGGTTACTGCCGAGAACTTTGCTTTACGTTCGCTGCGATGAAACTGGAGCACAGTTTAAGACATTTGCAAGATGCACGAGTTAATTCATTCTCAGAGAATATCAGATTAGTGTTGCAGAATCTTCAAGACAAGACACATGTGTGACAAAAAAGACATGTTACATATTTCTCCTTACAAGAAAGGAGCTTTTCCTATTACCCCAGAAGAAGCAGACATGTTACACATTTCTCTGTATATGAGAAAAGAAGACATGTTACACATTTCTCTGTACATGAGAAAAGAAGACATGTTACACATTTCTCTGTAGACGAGAAATGAAGAATGACATTTGATGCATTTCTCTAAATGAAAGACACTTATTTGGTTTCAAATCGAAACATGCGAGTCGTCTCTCGCAAATTGACATCTGAAATTTTTCTCCAGTTTGAGCAAAAGCATGTGACATTTCGATGTTAGGCCGAAATAAGGGATATTTTGCTTATCCGATTGGTGCTCCCTTACTCGAAGGAATTGCCGATAGCTGATCCAGAGCAAATAGAATCATGCGACGTTCTTTATCGCAAGAAGAAATACCAGAATCTGGTGACTGAAACTTTATTTTTCTAACAAAGCAAATCAGGTTTTTCTGAAAAAGACTGCAGCACTAACGTTTGTTCGTTTGACTCGCGACATTACCAAGTGTCTTCTGTCACTGCCATGTTTTCTCTCACTGTGTTTTGAACAATGCAGACTCTGTTGCAACAAACGAAAGTTTCAAAAACACTCACTCAGCGAAAGTGACTTCATCTTTGATGTAATAACTCGATGTATTGAGACAAGAATGTTGAAGTGTTTTAGGCTAGGGACTCTGCACTGTTGGCAACTTATTTGAGGTGGAGCTATATAAATTTGTGTTTAGATTGCAGGGTCACTGCTGGTGTAGAAAACACTTGGAGTAGGTAGCATACCGTCCGAGACAAGTTATTTTTTGCCAGTTTGAGATGTTATATTTGCTTTGGCACGAAAATAACTAAGAAGTTGGAGGAAAAAAATGCCTGGAGGTAATTGTCTCTCAGTACAAGATTGTTAAAAAAAGTGGGGTACGTCCATGGACAGGCAAAATGTGTGGGGAAGATTACCCTAGATTTGATCATCACATACCATTTTTAATTGAGGAAGGCTGTTGTGTAGGAAGAGTTGTGCCTACTTTAGAGCAGCATTTTGATCTTTAGAATTCAAGTTAGAATGGTTAGAATGGACCCTGTCTCTTTGTGATTTAAAATGCTTGACATTCTGTGATGATATCGCTTAAAACTTATTAAAATTTCCTGATAATGACATCACGTTAAACTTACCATTTTCTGATAGGAAATATGGTGAGAAGTAATAACATTTTGTGATCATAATATCATACAAAACTTAATGTTTTCTGATGGTAAATTTTTTTATGAGGAAAAGCACATAAAACTTAGCAACATTTTCTGATTATGATATCATACAGACCTTAACATTTTTTTAACATTTAAAAAAAAAATTGGCACATGTCTGCAATATTTGATTACGATATTGAGGACAGCGTAATATCTAACATGCTACGACCTGCTCTGTGGGTTGTTGTTTTGTGTTGGGATATGTTGCATGAATTTCTTTAGCTATTGGTGCCAATTCTATTGTGAATGTTGAGAAGCATGAGTATTGTTTCGGATAAATTACGAAACTGCTGATGTGTATTTTGACAGACCACGCATTTGTGGGTGCGATTTGAAATTACTTCAGATGATTTTAACGCTAATTACACTTTTCACATGTTGCTAACGCTTGCTAAACATGTGTTAATGCAAATTAAATTAAACGACATCGTTGTTAAGAAACAAAAATTAATTATGTGTGGTTCTATACTGATGAAATATGCACGCCACCGGTAGTGATCATATTACAACACAATACGAGTAGTATTTCGGTCTCAGCCAGTGTGGGAACTGTTCTGCTTGCCAAAACTTTTGTTAGCCGACCTTAGGCTTGGCTTAAGCTTGGCTGGCGGCGGAAATCTGCGTTATTTCTGTGTGAACTTGTTCTTCTCTTTGCGCGTACTTCAAAGACTGAATTTCGTGCCTGTTCAGTGGTTGGGCGACGACACAGAATAATATACTTCCTTCTGGTCGTCTTTTAACTATGGAAACGGCACACAACGTTTACAAGCATATGAGAGCGGTTCTCTATGATCGTCGGGCTGGTAGCGCCTCTGGGTATCTTAGAGGGGCGATACACATGTAGCCTATGTCATCTGAATGAAAAAATTAAATAAATGTAGTCTGTAGTACAACTGTAATTTGGCAATTATAAACCCTCTTTACAGAGGTCACAAGTGCTCACAGAAGCCGGGAAGATATTAAGGGTGATTAGCAGACTGGAGGAGGAGACTCTTCAGTTTAGAGTGAGAGACAGTATCGCTGAGAGAGTTGCTAACGTGAGATGGTGCAAGATGGAAGAACTTGAACACAGCTACAGATTGTGATCCTGCATGGAAGATAATAGGATGAATGGCAGATGAATGGTTTCACTAATTTAGTCTATTATGAACACACGCTTATCTAGTTTGTTAGCTTATAATTATGACCTCAACGATAATAAGCTGACGCATCTTCCAGGTAATCCACAGAGGTCATTCGTGGAGAGAAAAACAGAAAGATCATCCACAGAGGTCATTCGTGGAGAGAAAACAGAAGGGTCATCCACAGAGGTCATTCGTGGAGAGAAAAACAGAAAGATCATCCACAGAGGTCATTCGTGGTGAGAAAACAGAAGGGTCATCCACAGAGGTCATTCGTGGAGAGAAAAACAGAAAGATCATCCACAGAGGTCATTCGTGGAGAGAAAAACAGAAAGATCATCCACAGAGGTCATTCGTGGTGAGAAAACAGAAGGATCATCTACAGAGGTCATTCGTGGAGAGAAAAGACAGAAAGATCATCCACAGAGGTCATTCGTGGAGAGAAAAACAGAAAGATCATCCACACGTGGACAAATGCGGACTTCGGCATACAACTCTGGCCTCAGTCAGTGAAATAGAAGGCAGTAGTCCCAGAACTTGGACTGTCTATCAACCTGTCTGTCTGAATAACTATCTGTCCTCGAGTCTGTCTGTCTGTCTGTCTGTCTGTCTGTCTGTCTGTCTGCCAACGCTGTGTGACGTACGCAAGCACATTGCAAGTACAGAAAATACAATAATATTATGTTAAGAGTTGAAGCGTCCTTCCTAGACAACCGCATTTTCATTTGCGTTCATAGACGCATAGAATTTTTTCTTCCCATTATTAGGTAGCACTATTTCTCACTCACACACCATAGAGTGGCAGAGACAGAGACACAACTACACACACGTACTCGGACAAGCGCCGACATCCGCACGTCAACAATTTTTTATTGTACAGATTATCCTAAGCGACAACGAAGCGTGAAGCGGGTTCAAATAGCAGACGTAACAAATAAAAATGACAAACTAAGGATACTCCGTTCTAAAGCAGTGTATGTATATACATTGTACTTATGCATGTATGCATGCATATCTGTGTGTGTCTGCATGCATATGTATGTATGTATGTATGCATGTGTGTATGTATGTATGTATGTATGTATGTATGTACGTACGTATGTATGTGTGTATGTATGTATGTACGTACGTACGTATGTATGTATGTATGTGTGTATGTATGTATGTACGTACGTACGTATGTATGTATGTATGTGTGTATGTATGTATGTACGTACGTACGTATGTATGTATGTATGTATGTATGTATGTATGTGTCACGATTGGGGTAACAGGGCCATGACAGTTTGTGTGTGTGTTATTAGACATAGTTATACAGTATTGTATACAATTGTATGGATTAGCGTGCTGAACTTTCAATCGAGAGGTTGGGCTTCACCCACACTCCCAACAGCGCTCTTAAGTTCTGTGCTCCAACTGCGCCCCTAATCTATAACGAGTATACTGTCAATGTGAAGATGAGACCATGGCGAGGGAGAGGCCACTGGTCACCCGTTTTCATAAGCCGAGGCTAAGAAAACGAAGTCGCGTACAGTTATACCCATGAATACCACTCAGGGCCTGCTTCAAAGACTCTTCTTCGTGTTCTTTGCGACATGCTGCGGGGACTTAGACCCCCACCCCTCCATTCTCCAGTCGATAGACGCTGCTACAGCGTTCGTAGCGTCAAGGAAGTTAAAAGCTGTCAAAGCAAGCAGAGTCGTCTAGATTATATCTAGTACTTCTCATTTTTAGTAGGTGCATACTGTAGGCCTCGGTTATTCATGGACCACGGATAGGCACAGAGCAAGCTTAGATTAGGCCTGGCGTAGGCACAGATTAAACAGGTCTAGGGTAAGAGACCGTAGGCTTGTAGTAGGCCTATTGTCGTACAATTGGTTCTTGCATCACATGTAGGTGACGATGGCGAAAGCAACGGAGCTCCTGAAATCACTGTCTCTCATCCGCTTCATCTTCATTTTACTACTACTCAGAACGACATATTCAGGTTTACGTTTTTTAATTAATTAAGTTTCTTTAATATTCGTTTTCGTTTGTAATTAATTCATATGGGCCTAGGCTAACGGCCTAGTCCCTATAATTTGTAAAACTATATTGTATTAAGATATTGATTAAGCTCCTCTATACACAGTTGAACCTGACACTGATACAAATGAGATATGAAGTCGACGATAACTAGGTCATTGAGCTAGATTATCTGAAGAATACATCTGGGACTTTTCAGCATAAATCGGCGGTCGCGTTTGTTTTTGCTAAGGAACTAAAACTTAATATATAGAGCCTGCAATATAAATAAAATGTGTTCAAAAGTAGATTGTTGGCGTGGAGCAGCATAAATTTTGTTCAAACTTTCGGCGATTGTACGTTCAAAGTTATCCTACCGATTACCCGGATGTCACTTTGTCACGGCCATCGCCCGCAATGTTTCAGAAAAGACAATCACTGATTCGCTTTCACAGTGCGGCGTCATATCCCTTCCATTTTAGTCCAAGTGAGAACCGTTCAAAGGCGGCGATCCCAGTGCGCAAGGTTACGAGGAAAGAAATAAGCAAGGTGGCTAGAGTTATTCTGAAATTTGATATCGCCCTTCTTCCAAAATATTTTGCTCAGAAGTGCATACATACGCCTCGACGGCGCAACTGCAGTTGTACTGCAGAGTAATTGTGCGCGATGGACTTGCTCAGTAACTCCCCGGACGTGAGTCGAACCCACTCACTCAGCGCACACTGAACGTTACAGGCCGACCGCTCTAACCAATCGCCACTGATGGATAGAGCACATTCCTATAACTTATCTGCTATTTAGTTACAACCACAGGAACGACGCAGTCAACTACATCGGCAACTACGCAGTCAACAACTACTGGAACGACGCGGTCAACAACATTGGCAACGACACAGTCAACAACTACTGGAACGACGAAACAAATCACCGGAACGACGAAACAAAATACTGGAACGACGAAACAAAATACTGGAACGACCAAACAAAATACTGGAACGACCAAACAAAATACTGGAACGACCAAACAAAATACTGGAACGACCAAACAGATAACTGGAACGACAAAGCAAATTACCACTGCATCGAATAGAACAACGTACAGTGAGTAATAATTTTTTTATATCTAAGATAACTTGACAGTACACATCAGAATAAGTAGACCAAGGCCTAGTTAAAATTGAATTCGATCCATTACCATCTGATCGGTTCCAGTATATGCTCTAAGCTAAGCTATTGTATTCAAATAAAGATACATGTATCTCTTCTAGACTTTTATTTTACTATATGTTTAGGCGGATAATTATATTCCGAGGACATGTCCAATCTGCGAAATTCAATTCTGGCATATTCCGCTCTTCTGTTCTAATTTCTATATACTGCTTCATTCCGCTTGTTCTATTATATTTATTCCGTTCTGTTATGTTCTCATGTATTCTGCTCTCTGTTGTTCTCTTATATTCTGTTCTACTCTGCTTTTATTCTGCTCTGTATTCTGTGACATTCTATTCTATTCTGTTCTATTCTTTTTCAGCGTTGTATTGTTAGATTCTATTCCACTTTTGACGCTGCATGCTGGATAGGTCGCTAGGGTTGCTAATAAAATAAAATAAGTAACTGTTAGATTTTAGTTCAATTCTGTCCCATGGTGTTCTAAATAATTCTGTTAAAATTCATTCTATCACATGATTCTATCCAGGGCCGTACCGAGCTATAATTGCGCCCTGTGCCTAGTTAATTGCGCCCTGTGCGTAGCATCAATTTGGCGCCCCCACATTTTGAAAGTGCATTTTATGGAATAATAAGTAATTCCATCCTGAAATTTGCGCCCTTTCCACATTTGCGCCTGGGGCTAGGCCCCTCTGGCCCCTCCATCGGTACGGCCCTGATTCTATCATATTCAATAATATCATGTCCTATTCCATTCTGTTTAATTCGATTCTGTTTAAATCCATTATGTTCTATTCTGTTTCATTTAATTCTATTGCCATTCCGTTTTATTGTTCAATTCTTAAATAAATTCTATCCAGCGTCTATAGATTTCTATTTCTTTCATTCAGCCGTTCCAGGTATCGATCGATTTCTGGCTGCTCCAGTACAGCTGACAAGGTGAGCAAAAATGACTCACAGTTGAGCTTTGCAGATGAATATCCACTTCATTTCGATTTTTACTTATTCATTAGTGAGCCTATTTTAATGTCGTCGAGGTTTTAACTTATGATCGGTTCGTTTAAACTGTGGCGTCATTTCTAGTTTGCTGACCATAATTAGACTCAGGCCAAAGACTCCCACAGACTTCTTTTCTGATAATCTGATAATAGATAGACTGCGGGGAACAAGCTCTCTTTCTGTAGCAAATCGGTTCTTGAGTGACGGTGAAAACGTTCAGATAATGGCCAAACTTATTCGTTTCTCGGGTACTTGCAGCAATAGATCCTACTCGATAGAACATATATACTAGAGTAACTATACATGCAAAAGCGAAGGTCAAGAGAATGGTTTATTTTGTTGATCTTTTTAATTGAATTATTTTATTAAAGACCTGAAGGGACGATACACTTGACAGTTCGCCGGGACCCTGAACCAACTTTTGGACGGTGACCCATAGTTTTGGAAACACTGGATTAAATCATAATTATTATATTTAGATTAGATTTGAGTATTAATTTCTACTTATAAATGTTCGGTGTTTTTTTATTGCTTCCACTTAGTAACTGTCGATATTGCTTTTCTCTTATTCAGCGGAGGAAGTCTTCTGACTGTCATTGGTTCTTCGTTTGATTCGGTTGTCAATCCTCAGGTCAACGTCACTGTTGTACTCGTACAACCAGCCTCGTGCAACCGATGTCGTCGTGCACCCGACCTTACCCAACCGTACGCTATCAACAGTTACATTGGGGTTTGTTCACCTGATCATGTCTGTCTGATGTGTCAAAAAGGCCATAATCGCCATTATCATTCTTCATCGTTATGGATGATCGCCTTAATCAACAAGCACGTCAAAGTCATGATCTAAGCTATCAGAAAACATCCATAGGCCTAATGCTTGTAATCTATCCCAGATAGCAGAAAGTTTCCTATTTATAAATATTAGATTCACAATGGCGCCGGCTTGGAACATTATATATAAAATGCAGAAACCACCCTCGAACATGCCCAGAAACACTTAATTTCCAGCGCACTTCAATAAACTTTGGTGCGAGAAAGAAACCTGGTCACGATCGCGATCAGAGTAGCCTACGCCAAGATAGAGAAACATTTCGCAATTTTGAGGGAGTGTTCTTTTTGTTATTATTTTCTTCTTCATCTTCTTCTCTTTCTCCTCCTTCTTCATCTTGTTTTTACTTTGAATTTTAGCATTTACATTACACGTGCTTTCTATTTGCGTGCATTGCTGACGTTACATCAGATAATTATAAGGATCGTTAATTCAGCTCTCTACTACACCGCAGTTGGTTCACGGTGCATTGATCCCCGTTGTTTCAAATAAGTATCTTTTAGTTTCACTGGACCGATAGATATTCTAGGTAATGACAATCATGACCTGCGGATAACGGCTTAGTTTATCTGCTGCGTCAATAGAAACGCGATCACAAAACAATACTGGCAACATGCCCTAATAATTCTCTTGTTAAGTAGCTGCTATCCAGCTGATTCCGTTAGATCTTCTTTATTTCAGGACTGCACTTGCAAGTCATCGGAAAACATGACCTGCCTTCTTCCCGATCTCCACCTACCGGACAATTTCACTAGAAAGTTGCAAGATGACAAACAGAACAACAGAAACTACTCCATAGCAGAGAGAGGAAGCGTCGCTAGGCTCTTCGGACCAGAGGGTTCCATGGCCTACGTCTACCTTGGATTCAATATCGATGACGACGGAAAGTACGATAACGTCAGCGATCGGAGATCCGGTATACGGGATCAGCTACACTTCAATTTCGTTCCACCTCCAGTCGTCAACAGCTCGGTGGAGTTGATTATCTTCCACCCACAGAACGAAGATGAAATCGAAATTGAGGTTAGGCGTTAAGCAATGCTCCGTTAAGTTGCGTGGCTTCGATCAGTCTCTTGCAACCGGGGCAGGAGCTTCAAATTAGTGGAACCGGATTATTTATCAAGTCTTTTAAAATTAAGAATATATATCATTGTATTAATCTGTGGTGCAAATACGCAGTCTCCGAGAGTTTTCCCGCTATAGATAAATATATATGTGTCTGTTTTGTCTGTTTGTCTCCAATTACACTGTTTCAGGTAGAGCAGCTTATTAAAAACCGACGCTCTATGTCTGTCTGTCTGTATATTATAAATGTATATATCATATATAAATATATATATATATATATATGTCATGTAGATATATATATCAAATAAAGTACGCAAATTGTGTCGTCAATTTCAGTATATCACTGTCGAATTTTGTGGTCAGGTCAAGAAGACTAAATGGTGCTAAGGTGATCGGTAGCCATTGTGAAGTAGCCGAGCCAGGATATCATAC
This sequence comes from Bimastos eiseni, assembly GCA_959347315.1. Lineage (NCBI taxonomy): Eukaryota > Metazoa > Annelida > Clitellata > Crassiclitellata > Lumbricidae > Bimastos > Bimastos eiseni. The sequence goes on from OY365816.1 coordinate 27,914,444, forward strand.
CATAGCAGCCGCAAGTCGTGGTATTAGGTCTACGTTTAACCATGCTATTATGTTCCAAGCAGATGACCTCGTAAATCTTATTTCTATAAATACATGCTTCAGTATACTGTAATGTTCATTATTTAAGGGCAAGTGTATGCTGTGTTTATCGTTTCAGGGCAACTTTCTTTTGGACGGATGTAGCTATGGGGTTCTGTGCGAGGTACTAGTGGGAGACGGTTCGTGTAACATTACTCGAGTCACGGATAATGTCATGGCGTGTACTCCCCCGAAAGAAAAACCTAGTCAGTCTGCAGACGATTTCTTCTGCCGCCCAATCCACCCGAAATCATTGAAAATTGAGGTACCGACGCAAAGACGACTTTATATCGTTCACATATATTCTACCAAATGTTATTTTAAAAAAATTTATGGATGCAACTCTCATAAAATTCAAGTTTCTCTTCGCTCACTGTACCCAAGTTTCCAATAAATTGTTTATTTTATATATTTCCATTTATGAACACTGATTATTAAGTGCAGTGTTAAAGGATACAAAAGACCTACTTAACTATTCCTTGCAGAAATATGTTTTAGCCTTGATCCCTCTCTCACATTTTATGCCTACGACCATATTAAATTTTAATTGTCCATTAATGACAAACTATTCATATCTGTAGATTACGCACAGTTATTATTTGCAAGGATTTCATGATTCAAATATTGATAAATTAATTTAATTAGGGGATCAGCATCTTTTCTAATTTAATTAATTGCGTGATGTTAGTAATTCTAATTTCAAAGCTACCACTAACATTTATCACCCCAACCCACAAATACTGGATCCGCCTTAGGCTACATACCCTGGATAAGCCATATTTTCAAATCAGACACAACTTTACCCATAATAATTATATCGACTTAAAAGTGATCTCAACAATTTTAGTTAATATCTCTTTTTTAGATACATATCGGGTTCCGGATTTACTACTACAAGTGCCTCGACTACTATTTCCTAAACCTAAACCTCATATTAGGACTTTCCGTTGGCCTCGGAATTCTAGCACTCATAGCTCTTTATGTAGCGCTAGTCCTCTGCCTTCGCAAACTGCAGAGGTCTCGTAAAACGCGTCCACCTAGCGGCGGACAGATACCACGACCAGAGAATGTCGCCCGGTCTCGGTTTTCTTTCAAAAGGCCGCCTCCGCAATCGGATCTCCCAACTATCCCACAAAAACCCAAACGAAACACCAGATTTGGGAACATACGAATGAGCATCCTTCGAAATCACAAAGCAAGCGGCTATAGCACGGAAATTCAAAACGACGATTATCTTCAAAGCCAAGATGGCGTCGAGCCTCAACCTTTTTACACCATACCACAAACTGCTGACGTTGAGATCCAAACTGATGACGTCACAGCGTGGTTTCAAAGAAATAATCACCGCAGAACTATTTATCCACCCGTATACCATAAGAGCACAGATAATGTGTACATGACGACTATTGACAGTGAACCCGACAATGGCGTTGGAGGACTCAAAAGCACTACGAAGCAATCCAATTTTCCACCGCCTTTGGGTAACAGCTGGGAAAACTATGACTTTATCCTCGGTCGAAGCGAATCAGACGGCAAAGAAACATATGTAAACTTCGATGAACTGAAATTCAACGTTAACGATGAACTGAAATATGTTTAGAGCAATGAGTCCAAAAACGGCAAGAAATTATTTGATCAAACGAACTGGTACAACTTCCAAGGCTGTCCTCGAAAATTTGAAAGACGTTTCCAATTGACATTCTGGCATACAATTAGCATACCGAGTTAGTCAAGTCAAGTCAAAAGTACTTTATTCTTCACCAATTGTTCAGTTAGTCCTATCACTATTATTATAGGTCAGTTAATAATATGGGTGACAATGGGGAAATCAAATCTCATTAACAGGCTCGCCCAATTTCACAAACCATGCACTTGCGTATCAATAGACTAATGTGGCGATATATAAATTTTCGTAGCGAACGAGTGAAAGACATAATGCAGAATTCTTCAGATTAAAAAAATTCTCATTGGCAGATTGCTTTGAAAATGTCTGTTCCTAACTCTTGTTGCCTTTGTCTGTCTTACTCTTCATTCTGATTCCTTGTTGCGGGCATACTGTTGCGTCTGGTCACTAATTCGTTCAATTGTAATCGTAATCGTAATCTTCAAACTTCTAAAGCTTCTAAAGCTGTGTCGTTGCCGATGTTGTTGACTGCGTCGTTCCTGTGGTTGCAACTAAATAGCAGATAAGTTACTAACTCGGTATGCTAATTGTATGCCAGAATGTCACTCGATAGCCAAGCGTAGGGCGCACGCTTATTCACGAGGGCTGTGTCAAATCAGATGGGCTGTCAAAAGGGTAGTTAGATGTAGGGAAGGGTAGGTCGGTGTCCGGTTTGGTCCATCCTGATGTCCAGCGCCCCAATTGCACTTCCATCCATCCAGCTATCCTTCTGTTCGTCACTGCGACCGTTGTTGCGTAGCCTATATGCGTGGATGAGGTGCCTCTGTCTGTCTGTCTGTCTGTCTGTCTGTCTGTCTGTATCTGCCTGTATGCCGGCCAAAAACGTGTGAGTCGTGAACGCATCACGCATCTACACACTCAAATCACTGCTCAAGTTTACCTTAAAATGAACTTAACCGTGCCCGTATTGTTCGTAGAAATGTCTCTATTACGAACGACAACACAGATCAACACACACACACACACGCATAGAGTAAGACATAGAGTACGACATGAAGTAAGAAAGAGTGGGAAATTGACCCTCTCGTGTATACAAGTCACTCAAATTGAAAACGCAACGAAGCGTGGAACGTATGCACTCTCCTCTAAAGCTCGTAATTATGCTTTCGAAAGTCTATAATTGTGTCATTAATAAAAGTGATGACCTGAGTCTAAGACTCCACAATTCAAGGACTTCGGTGTCTTGGTATATTTATTTATGTGTCCTCTTCTTGTCTGTATGCCTCTCTGTCATTCTGTCGGTCTGCTTGCTTTCCTGTTGTCTGCCTTCCTGTCTGCCTCTCTAATTTCCTGCCTTGTGAAGCGTGCACACATCGCACGCATGGGCGTTCAAACCAAGTCGTCGAATGTTACTTCCTGAACAACCATCACCTGTGAAAGTTACTTCTTTATCAACGACAACACCGAACACACAAACGCACACAGAGACGCATACAAAGACACGTACACGGAGACTCTCTTTCATCCATTAAGTGTCGCCTCACTTGAAAAGCGAACAAAGCGTCAACTAGGCTTTTCTAGTAGACTTTCTCGTTCAGGGTCGTTGCAAAAGTAGAATGTCCACAACAGACGACACTAATCACAGGCATATAGATACACGCCTCAGACACCAGAGTGGGCCTACCAGACTCTTAGTCGACTTACAAGGGGTTCGATTACTGACTGACGTCTTCTGAACCCCTTAAAACTCTACTTAAGTTGCTCGCGCTTGACTTAGTAAGTGTTGTGTTAAGTTATGTTTTGTCAAATTCATTAATAAGTAAGTTAGTAAATAATTACATACGGTATTAGACTAAACAAGCAGGCGCACAATAGCTTACAAGGGGTATAAATGTTAGCATCTATTTTAAACAAAGTCACACGACACCTGCGTAATAAAGATCTGCTTTCAAAGGCCTCAATTCTAGGTAGGATGAGGTCATGCGACCTGCATTGCATGTTGCAAGAGGTGACTTCAGTGGGTAGGAAAAGATCGAGAAGGATGTAACATGGATTCAACAGGACTTAGCGAAGAGGAGCAAAGTCAGCAATAGAGTGAGTGGACGTGGTCCACTTGATTAAGACACATTTGGAGTTACTCAATGCAGTAGTAGACTAGTAGTCTTTTCAGCAAGAAATGTCTGCTGGCATTCGATGATTTTGAGTCAAACTGGTGACGTCACAGCAGTTCCTGGAACCAGTAACCGTATGACTGTTTTTCCCCCCGATTATCTTCAATGCTCGGATAACGAGTATATATCGAATATTAATGACGACGGCCATAACGGACTCGGCGATGGTGTTGGTGGCCTGGAAAACCATTCGAGGCAGTCCCAGTTCCCATCGTCTTTCGAAAAAAGCTGGGCCAACTATGACAATGACCTCAGGAATGCCCGAAGATTTGCTTTTCAGGAGTATGTTGCCTAGCAACTTGCGGCATTAGCTTCTTCATGTTCTTTGTCTCTTAGCCGAGAGTGCCAGAGAATTGTTGTCCTTAAAGCGGTGCAATGGTCTTTAATCTCGACACGGGTGACCGATTAGAGAATACCTATTACGCCGAATTCCTGCACAAAGTCTTAAAATTATCGGTGATAAACTCTATCGTTAAGTCTCAATTCGTATTTTGATCCTGTTACCGGAGACTCACTCAGCTTTCACATGGCTTTTTAGACACTTTCGCCTAAAGACCAGAAGAAATTATTACAATACAATACAACTGTTATTTGACATCGCCCTTCTTACACTTAAGTTCAGAAGTGCACACTCGCCTCGACGGCGCAATTGCAGTTGTAATGCAGAGCAATTGTTCGCGAAGGACTTGCTCAAGGTCCCTACACAGTGACTCCCCGGACGAGAGTCGAACTCGCTCACTCAGCGCACACTGAGTGTTACGGACCGACAGCTCTAACCGCTCGGCCACGGTAGTACGGTAGTAGTTCGTCTGTGGCTTAACAGAATCTCAGTCTTTCTCTCGTTGAGTGAGACTGCTTGCAGGCACATCGCGTAATTGGATGAAATAGATATTCATAATAATGACCATAAAGACAAATATCTCATAATATAATAATCTACAGGGGTTGAGGCAAAACGCATGCTCTAGCACGCTCCATAAACTAGAATTTCAAATGGTGTATTACCCATACAAACAGGCAGAGTTGGTGAACGTCCGTATACCACGATTAATTTTATGCAGTTTTGAGAAGTTGAGGTCTTAGGGTGGACAGAAACAAACATACCTGAGCGTCATTTGACTTCACTCTGACCATACATAGTCCTACTTACTTACCATTACCTTAACTCTACCCCTCCAATTATTATATCAAACGCATTAGAATTGGTCTCTCACCGCGGTCTCAGACAGGGTTAGTCCTCTCAGCAGTGCAAGGAACTTTATCTGTAACAGGTAAGAAGTGTAGAACAATGCGTGGGCTTAAGTGAAGCATAACGAGGCAATAATTATCATTGTGTAGGCCTCGGCTGAGCAGCTTTTGCAGTTAGTCAGACAAGCTCGCGTGCAGACTCGGTTCATCGTTGAATCGGTCGTGCGGCAACGTTGCGTTTGCAGCGATCGGCTGTGAGAATGAAACTAAATGTGACAAGGACAGAGACAGAGACAGAGGCAGACCTTGAGGCAGAAAGGGATAGAGAGGCATGCAGTAACTGTTGAACGCATTAGATCGTGTTATATATAATTATATATATATATATATATGGATCGCAACTTAAGACTCGGCTTGACAAACAGACAGGCAGTCAGGCAGGCAGAGGTAGGCCAAAGTAAGCCCTCCTCTTTTAACACCCCTCCCGTGCAAGGCCTATGTAATCATTGGGACAAACGGCTTGACTTTAGTAAACCAAGAGTAAGCCTTCTGTTATAACACTTTCATTCACTTTGTAGTCTAGTTTATTTAGGTCTACAATGTCGAAGTCATTTAGACTTCCGATTCCGACATTCATTTGCCAGATGTCGTTTCTACTGCTTATCAAAACCTCATTTTCAGGTATTTTACCGATATATTCATTGTGTAAATGGGCGAGTATTGAATTTTCTTGAATTGAACTGAATGCTGGCTAAGCTCCAACAACCCATTGTAAAAAGTCTTGAACGAAAAGATTAATGAATAGCTGAAGGTGCAGACAAATTAACAATAATTAGTCCGCTGATAGGATCATCTGATTTCTCATCAGAGCTTTCAACGGGGCGTTTATAACAGCACAGTTAAATATTTAATCAATAATAAGATGATTTATGCAGTGCAGTAACTCAACCACTGCAGAGGAAAGGGTAAATTCAATGAATCAACATTAGAGGAATGGTCACTCGTCAAGTTTCCACGTAGGCCTACACATATAACTCTCAAACATAGATATCGCCCTGATTTATAATTTGCCTCTACTTGAAAATATAAAGTTTTTAATCTCCAAGGGCATTACTTTTATTTTGCAAATATGATCATTCGCCAATTCTTCTTCATAACTAAAGATGAAGAATCAGCTTGTCATGTCAAAAAGATGTGAAAATTCTTGCTCTAGATTATAGCCCAAAAAGTAGTGATAGGACGTTACATAGTTTACATTCCTGTGCGTATTGGTCCTTTTGGAGAATCTATATATAAGTTTTTGTCAGCCTTGAATGAACTGTTTTGAATGAGTTTTAATACAGATAGCATCACAATTTGCCCAAAAACATGTGCCACTATATAGGGGTCATATAAGGAATGACCAGCAGCCTTGATATCTGATATCTATTCATGACAACAGTAACAGTGACAACAACGACAACACCTGTGACAACAACATCTGCTACGACAATTCCTACAACAACTACACATTGGACAACGACGTCAGCTCCTACAACGACGACATCACCTCCTACAACGACGACGACGCCATCTCCTACAACGACGACAGCACTTACTACAACGACGACACCACCTACTACAACGACGACGACGCCATCTCCTACAACGACGACAGCACTTACTACAACGACGACACCACCTACTACAACGACACCACCTCCTACAACGACGACAGCACTTACTACAACGACGACACCACCTACTACAACGACGACGACACCACCTCCTACAACGACGACAGCACTTACTACAACGACGCCATCTCCTACAATGACAACACTTCCTACAACGACGACACCACCTCCTACAACACCGTCAGCACTTTGGACAACGGGGACAACCACACAACCTATGCCAACAACTGAAACAACTTCAACTGCGCGATTTGATGGTGAGAAGCAACATCAAAGGAAATCTAATCTATTCTAGTTTGATCTAATTTAATCAAGTCATATCAGATTACCAAATGATTTGATCCAATGTGATTCAATTTCTTCCAATCAAATAGTTGTCTTGTTTTGTCTGAACTCATTCAGTTCTATCCAAATCGAATCAATTTGAGTCTATTAATCTGTTCTTAGCACATTTGTTCTAATCATTATATTCTATAAGTTATCTCAAGAAGTAATAATCTCTCTAAGCCGTCTTTGTAATCTGTCACTCTATTCTGTTCTAGCTTGTTCTATTCCTCAATATTCTGTTCTACATGTGGTAATTCGTGCATTGGGTCGTCTACGGTTTTCTTCAAGAATAAAACAAAAAACAATTAATGTCAATTAAATAAGCAAATATATAGTTAAGTCAATTGATTGATAGTCTGTTCTACAGTTGGTAAAGCCTGCAATGGATCATAATGACAAATCTCTATTTTTCCATTCTCTCCTGTTCTAATCGATTCCATTATGCTCTAAACTCTTCTACTCTGGTCCAATTCAGTTCTAATTCATTGAACGATGTTCGAATATTCTGTTATCTTCTATGCTCAACTCTGTTCCATTTCGTTGCTTTTCTGTTCCGCCTCGTTTTACCTTCGATTTGGTTCAATTCCATTTATTTTCTGTTCAGTTCTGTACAAGACCTATCTGATCCAGTTTTCAGACACTTTTATCTAGTGTCTATCCTCTTCAATCGTTTCAGTCCTTGACAGTCTCTTACCAAACCGTGGTCCAGTGGCTGGAGGCACGAAGGTTACCTTCAGAGGTCAAGGACCCATCAATGCAATCGCCGACGTCTACTTCGGTTCAGCTGGTTCTGGAATCATCGCCAACTCGTAAGGTCTCGTCTAAGAAAGTCCACAAAACCATGAGGTCAAACTTAAATGACCGGGGGCCAATTTAGCCTCATCTCGAAACCAGTTTAACATCTAATCATCGGATCAATTAATGCGATGCGACCTGTGGCAATTTTGGTTAGAAATTTGCGGTCAAGGTAAAAATTGGAGAACAACAGTTTATAAAAAATAAGAATGTCAGAAAAGTCGCTCAAGTTGCTGTATACTGAAAACTAAGTAATATTATATTTCTGTTATTATAACCTGTGTAAGTATACTGTAATGTACAGAATGTAATTATCCATGAATACCCATGCATAGTTTACAGGATAAAGCAGTTGTAGTTGTTTCAGTGAACGACACTGTGTGGTAACAAGGATCAATAGCGTCGCCCTCCTCTTTTATCCACGCTCGGGACTGGCACTGTCAGAGTACGACCAATGGTGCAGTTACATGACATTGCATAAACAATACGATGCCATAACTTAGAATAGCGAACAATAAAAGGTTTCTTTTGGATTATCCTTCCTTAGAACATATGACAGTTTACTCGTCTACTCACCCTCCGCCAATAAGAGCGGAAACGTCACAATCACCCTAACATTCAACGGCATCAAAGCAACGACGAATCTCTTCTTTGAATATCGACCAAATCCAGTCATAGTTCGATTTCTGGTCGCACCCGTTCAACTGACCAGGTAGAAACATCTCAGAGCTTAACTTTCGAACTCACTTAACTGTTCTTATCGTTGACCCGAATGTTCGTTAATGTCGGGACAGCCTTAAAATAGTTACACGACCTTCACAGGCAAGTTCTTAGTGGTTTTGAGGCGTTTCTAAAATGCCCTTGATGGCCCAGATGCCTGCACACACACATTTACACACGTACGTAGATAGATAGGCATATATATATATATATATATATACGCGTAACTGCGACCGTACGTACAATGTGGTACAGACATACACACGCATCCTTACGTGCAGATATTTAGAAATCAATTGAATCCTCTTCTTCTAATTACATATTAGAATAGATCAGATTACCTTAGCTTAGCTTAGATTATATTGATTTTATTATCGTACCACATAACGTAACATAGCATAACATGACATAACGTAACATAGCATAACATGACATAACATAACAAGGGTTTAAAGTGGTTCAGAAGACGCTTAGTCTGTGTTAAAACCACTGAATAATGTACTTCAATATGTCAGGTGTGTTTAGAGATGGCTTCCACTTAGTGACTTTTCTCTTATTCAGCGGAGGAAGTCTTCTGACTGTCTTTGGTTCTTCGTTTGATTCGGTTGTCAATCCTCAGATCAACGTCACTGTTGTACTCGTACAACCAGCCTCGTGCAACCGATGTCGTCGTGCACCCGACCTCACCCAACCATACACCGTCAACAGTTACCAAGGGGTCTGTTCTTCTTATTTAATTATATGAATTATATAGCGCTGTTATACTAATTCGTACAGCCACCATAGTCAATTGTAGGTTTCAGTGGAAATCATATGGAATGTTACAAACTATTTGAAAGGCGAAAATGTTTATAATTTTCCCCCAAAAGAAAATCGTGTATCGGTAGACGATACATATACATAGCGAGGAAGAGGACGAGCAAGAAATTAATATGAATATAAGTGTTAATACATGGACAGCGCGGAAATCAAATTAATTGATGAAGTTGAGTCAGAAAAGGATATTCCTACAATCAGTTGACCAGAAACAATGATCTTCAAACGCAAAGAAATAACTAGTAGTGTTCAATGTCAACTGGCTCCGTCGCATATTGAAAGTAACGAAAATAATTTAGAAATAAATAGCTTAGTTAATTGATCCTGCATTGATCACAATGCTGTTAAGCTGAAGTTGAATATCCTATCCTCTGACATGGAGCACGAAAGACTAGAAGACGCTTTGTCACAAAAATTTAGCCTATTGCTACAATTAGTTTACCAGATACTTCTTTGGTAATTGATCTTAGCGATAATAATAAAAAAAATTGATAATTAATTAAATAGTTCATTTTAAACATATAGCAACTAAGCTGAAGAAGAAGATCCTAACCAACATTGTAGCAATGTTCTTTTTTATTTCAGAACTGCACGTACGAGTTTTCGGAAAACATGACCTGCCTTCTTCCCGATCTCCACCTTCCAGAGAACTTCACCAGCAAGTTGCAAGATGACAGGCTGAACCAGGGAAACTACTCCACAAAGGAACCTGGAAGTGTTGCTGTTCTCCTTGGTCCAGACGACTCCGAGGCTCTCGTCTACCTCGGATTCATCTTTGATGGATACCGGAAGTACGAGAACGTCAGCGATCCGAAATCCGGTCTACAGGATCCGCTATACCTTAATTTCATTCCACCTCCTGTCATCAACAGCTCAACGGATCTGATTACATTTGACCCAAAGAAAGACGATGACATTCAAATCACGGTCAGACATGAGACAATGCCTCTCTTAACCTGGCGGTTTAGACTTTAATCACATTCATAGCATAATTATTGAGATATACAGTTATACAATACAATACAATGCAATACAATGCAATAAAACTATGTGTAAGCCTACTGATATTGCCATCCTTAAAAAGTTAATGGCGCCAACGACGCTACGACAGCATACGTATACAATTACATCGGTGGCGACGTGCGAAAAGGACTTGCTCAAGGTCAAGGTTCCCACCTCGGTCCCTGACTCGGACGAGGTTCTAACCCGTATAGACCGCATTTATCTAATATTCTGACGTTCACCGAAACCATCCAAGCGACGCCTACCTAGACCTTGGTTTCTAGTCTCCCATTGTGTTTATCATTTCAGGGTAAATTACTGCTGTACGGGTGTAGCTATGGGGTTCTGTGCGAGGTCCTATTGGGAGACGTTTCGTGCAACATAACTCAAGTCACGGATACTGCCATCACGTGTGTTCCCCCTAAAGAAAAGCCTCATCAGTCTCCAGGCGATGTTTTCTGCCGTCAAACACACCCGAAGTCGTTGACAATTGAGGTACAGACGTTAAGATGACTTCAAACTCCATATGTATACATCATAGTCTACCTACCATATATATTTCAGTTTGATTAGTCGCTCGCCATTTGCGAGTTTATAATCCCCGAATTATTGCAAAAGCCACATCTACGCTTTATTTACCCGTATGTCTCCTAAGAACCAAATTTATTTTCTGCATTCGTTTATTTTGTTTTGATTGGATCAACATTTAGGGCATATGCACTGACTACTTTGCATTCGCCATTTCTAGGTTTTGTTTTAATTTATTGGTTGCCTTGCCTTAAAATTACCTTTTGCTATCAGTAGGCAAAGTTGTGACTCTAGAGCCACGACTTTCATTTCACCCTAACTTCAAATAGTGAATCTGACTATTCTTGCGGGTTTGTTGGGAATTTACACGTCTCTCACTGCCTAAAGTTAAATCGATTCAATGAATCAGGCAACACAAATTTTAATCAACGTTTTTTGTTTCAGATACATATCGGCTTACGATCTTACTACTACAAGTGCCTCGACTACTATTTCCTAAACATAGCCCTCATAGTAGGACTAACGGTTGGCCTCGGAGTTCCAGCACTCATCGCTCTTTTTGTAGCGCTATTTTGTTGCATTCGCAAACTGAGATCTCGTAAAGCGCCTGTACCTACTAGTGGCGTGCAGTTACAACCACTCGAAGAAGTTGACCCGGATACTTCTTTGACAGGACCACGCCCGCCACCGAATCTTACAACTTTCTCACAAAATCCCGATCGCCCTTTCTTTCAGAACATGAGAATGAGCATGCTTCGCAATCACAACGCAGACGGTTACAGCTCAGAAATTCTAAACGACAATCAACCTCCATACCAAGATGACGTCGAGCCTAATAACGATTACATCGTGAGCCAAACTGGTGACGTCACAGCAGTTCCTCGAGCCAGTAACCGTATGACTGTTTTTCCCCCCGATTATCTTCAATGCTCGGATAACGAGTATATATCGAATATTAATGACGACGGCCATAACGGACTCGGCGATGGTGTTGGTGGCCTGGAAAACCATTCGAGGCAGTCCCAGTTCCCATCGTCTTTCGAAAAAAGCTGGGCCAACTATGACAATGACCTCAGTCGATACGATAATGAATGTTAAGACAAAGAGACGAATGCAAACTTTGGGGAACTCAGCTTCCACGGATAATAATTTAATAATGATAATAATGTGATAATATAATAATAATAATAATAATAATAATAATAATAATAATAATAATAATAATAATAATAATAATAATATAATAATAATGATAATAATAATAATAATATAATAATAATAATATAATAATAATAATATAATAATAATAATAATAATAATAATAATAATATAATAATAATAATATAATAATAATAATAATAATATAATAATAATAATAATAATAATATAATAATAATAATTTAATAATGATAATAATGTGATAATATAATAATAATAATAATAATAATAATAATATAATAATAATAATAATAATAATAATAATAATAATAATAATAATAATAATAATAATAATAATAATAATAAACTCATTATCAGCGTGATCGTGTATAAGTGAAAGAACTCTTAAAGCTTGTACGCTAGGTCGTCTAAACACGCTGTGCAGATTAAGTTTAATGTTCGTTTCTAAAGTCTTTTGATGATTATTAGAGTTATCGTTTACGTGTTAATAAAACAATTTATTTCATTACATTTTATACCTCTCGTGCGAGTTGCTAAGTTCACCCATAATTTCCTGTAGGTAGATACTTCGTCTGGTTGATATCGTGGCTTAGCTAATTGTCTGTAAGGTGATTCCTTATACTTATAGATTGGCTAGGTACTCAGATAAGTGACACGTTATATATTATATCGTGGAAAGACCAACGGGTTGATATATAGTGTAGAACCGTCTAGATGATAGTAGTGATTGAATCAAACTCCGTTTATAAGTCTAGACGCGGGCCACAAAGCGTAAGTCCGGTGAAAGAAATCGGGTTGAAGTCAGTCAAAACAATTTAGCTAATTTAGAGGTCAAGACAATTAACAATGTGGGTTGCCCCATCCGATTGACCATTGGACGCAGAGACGGTCTTTCCTGTTCCCCCTCTCCGTCTGCAAATGCACCTAACACGAGCCGAAGAACACAACAATCTGGTGCATCTATAACCTACATAGGGCTCATTTACAAGAAAGCTGATTCCAAGCTATCTAAACAATAAATCGGCAAATTCGATTTCTGTCCCAAACGAGGCTCACGAATGTAAAGCATTGACCTACATCACATTTCAAAGAAACACATGTAATGTTCTAAATTTCTAATAGCGAATGGCTCAATCGACATGTAACTTTCTCCAGGATTTTTTTTAATGTTTGGTGAACATTATAGCTCGTCGTCAGCTTAGATCGGTAAGCATCAATGCAGCTCCTGCATTGATGCATAATCAAGCATTGACAGATGAAGAGTAAAGACCGTCTCACAGGTTAATTCGGGTTAAATGGCACATCTAGTTCCACGAAATAAATTTTGACACGTACGAAATTTTCGTATTTTCAGTTTATGTTTGTTTGCGTCTTAAATTGAAATAACATCTACTAACGGTTTTGCTTGACTAACATTGTACGCACTGATCGTTACATGTAAATTACTAGTTAAGCCTACGAGTTTCAATGTGAATTGTCAATCTCAATTGTCTTGTTATACCCCCGCTGTCTGTATAGCCTACTCCAATGCAAGGGTAGCTCGACCCCTTCGTGAGTTCAGGGTTGTTTCCTTTCCTACTGTTCCCACTTCACTGCATTTTCAATGTATACGTATTTAACTTAAAATTGAGTTCTTTTGTTAGGATCATGAAAACACATGGAGCTGAACATTGAATTCAATTCATTTATTTCCTATGCAATGTACTTTTCTGTCTGAGAACGTATAACAAAATTCTCATAGCGTTCAAGTTGCGATTTCGTTCTCATTATTTTATTACCAGAGGGTTGTCCCTATCTGTGAAACTGCGCTGACCATGGCATATACCATAAAATAGAATAATTATAGGCCTACCAGTTATGCGCATGCCAGAGTGCAGTTATAGTCTAGGCCTACTTAAAATTAATTGAGTGTCGAGAAAACTATAGTAGTAGACTATTTAGTATAGACTTGTAAGTCATAACCACCGACGTATGTGTAAAATGAAGTGAGTGGGTAATAACGCAAATTCTATGACTCTTCAGTGAATGTTAGTCTGAGGAAGCTTCTGCGTACTGTGTGTCACGGTCGAAGAAATTCTTCTTTCTTGAGAGCACTCGTCAAATCAACGACAAACCAGCGCGAAGACTTATAGCCCATGCTCAAACACACACTGACAAACACACACCCGAAACAAACAAACAAACACATATATATGTGTGCATATATAAATATATATGTATATATGTGTGTATATAAGCATAGTATGATGACACAAACGAATATAGCCCTATAATATGTATATATGTATTTATATATATGTGTGTGTAAATATATGGCCCATAACAGTCATATTGACTTGCTAAGGCGTCCTTGAGAGATAGACTTACTGAATATTTGCCGAGATGCATACGTTCCATGGTTGTATATAAGTAATTATATATATATATAATTTTTATGCATACTCACGGTGTTCGTGATGTGATATATGTAGTATCTTCATACAGTTCTGTCTCTACTCATCTCTATCGTCTCTCTCATATCCACGTTTGCCGTTCTCAGGTCTTCTCTAATATTGTCCATCCAGGTTTTTTGTTGTCTCCCTCGGCTTCTTGCTCCCTCTACGTGGCCATGTAATGAAATGCAATCTCAAAAATGTATGTGCTATGATGCTGTCCACCATTCATGTTTATAATACTTTGTATATATTTATATTTGTGAATAAACATGACTTGCATCATGCATATGTACATACGAGCACTTGTATTATTAACAAGAAATGTCTGCTGGTATTCGGTGACTATCGCGGCACATTTAACCCCGAAGATTTTCCTTTCAGGAATATGTTGCCTAGCAACTTGCGGCATGAGTTCCTTGACGATGCTTTGTCTCTTTGTCGGAAGTGTCACAGCCTTCTTTTGCTTATAGCGATGCAATGATCTTTAATCTCGACGCGGGTGACCGATTATCATTGGAGGATACCCATTACGCCGAAGGAGGCTCTGCGGGAACGTGCTCGCGTTGGCAGGAAATCCACGCCCTGCGTTGTTCTTAGCTCCAGGGGTGGAAGTGGGGCAAAAGAGGTGCAGGCTACAAGGTATGGCTACAAGAACCATCCGCCTCTCCTGCTCTTTGACCTGGAGAAGTGCCGGTATGCGTGCAGTCTGCCAGGAGAGGTGCCAGTATGACATACCGTTTCATACCGTCCCATTTCAAGCCCTGTTTAGCTCACTGACCCCAGAAGCAATTTGTTGACTTAGGATGTTATTGTATTCGGTCAAAACACATGTCTAAGCGACAGAGAAGAAAGAAGTTAACGCTAGACTAAAGTTGAGGAGAGAGTGAAGACTTGTTAAGACTTTTTCACATCGAAGCCAAAGTCTACTGCCTCATATCGGGTTGACGTAACAATCTCGATAGTCCTGCGATTTTCGGTTATGAACTCGACCGTATTAGAATTAATTCATATTTTGACCCTAGTACCGGTTATTTCCACTTGTCTTAACGTGGCTTTTTACACAGTTTCACCTTACGACCAATTAAGACAGATTCTTTAACTTGTGTAGATCATTCTTGTGGGCCAAAGTAATCTCAATCTTTCTCTCGCTGAGTTAAATGTAGGCTGCTTACAGGTAACTGAGACGAATCGCGTAAATGGATTTAATAGATAATCGTGATAATAACCTTCCAGACAAATATCTCATAATATTATAAAATCTATGGGTTGAGACCATACGCATGTTCTAGCAAGGTCCATAGACTGGAATTTCAAATGGCGGGGTACCCATAAAACAGGCAGAATTGGTGAACGATCTTACCCTTATGAATTTCATGTACTATTGAGAAGGATCGAGGCCATATAGGGTAGATAGTAAAAACAAAATACCTGAGTGTCAGTGACCTTACTGTACCATTGCATACCTACGTGTGTAGTCTCACTGACTTTCCATTACCTTAATCCTCTTAGATTCACATGGGACCTTATAGCTGCACCGGCAAGAAGACTAGAACAATACGTGGGCCTTAAGTGGAACGTATCGTTATAAGACAATATCTTACGCAGATAAAGAATGTCAGGTCCATTGTGTTGGCTTTAGTTGAGAAGCGTTTGCAGTTAGTAAGATAAAGCATACGGCAAAACTCGGTTCATCGTTGATTCAGTCATGCGCAAAGTTGAATTTGCATTGCCCAAGTAAGAGTGTAACGGAATGAGACAGAGCGATAGAGACAGAGACAGAGAGACGGACAGAGACAGATAGACTTGACTGAGCAAAAAACTTGAGAAAGAAATGGATAGAGAGCCATGCAATAACTCTTGAATGTAATCAATCACACGCAAAATAAGACTCGGCTTGAATTAGAGCGAAACAGACAGGCAGACAGACAGACAGACAGACAGATATACAGACAAACAGATAGACAGGCAGAAAAAGGCCAAAGTAAGCCCTACTCTTTAGACCCCACCGTTTTAAGGCCTATACATGTAATCACTGGGACAGACGAACTGACTTCAGTAACCTCAGAGTAAGCCATCAGCTATTCACTTTCTTTCACTTGGTATAATCTCCGTTACTTAAGCCTACAATGTCGATATCAATTGAACATCCGATTCCGACATTCATCTGCCAGATCTCGTTTCTACTGCTTCTAGAAACCTCTGTTGCAGGTATTTTACTGATTTATTCATTATGCAAATGGACTCGTATTAAATTGAATTGAATTCAATGTTCGTTGAGCTCCGACAACAACTCATTGTAGAGTCTTTCAGCGAAAAGATTAATGGATAGCCGAAGGTGCGACAAAATTGACAATTGGTTGGCTAATAGGATCATCTGATTTCTCGTAAGCGTTTTCAAGACGGCGTTGACAAGAAATACGTTTGATCCTTTAATCAATAATAAGACGGTTATTTTACACAGTTCAGACATTGAACGGCTGCAGATTAAAGGGATAATCTCTATGTACACAGATCTTTGTTAGTCGTGAAAGATCTGTTTAATGTTTATTAAGTTCTAATAAAGACAACATTACAATCAATGTTCCCTCTATTTTTTGGAGATTCTGTACGCGATAAGTATTGTGTGTGCAATATTTTATAAATAGTAACGTCACACTTTTGTGAGTATATATATAAATATATATATATATATATATATATATATATTTAATTAAACGATCAACAACCTTGTTATCCGATTTTTACTTATGACAAAAGTAACAATGACAACAACAACAACAACGACCACAACAACATCACCGTTGGAGACAACGCAACCATTTCCTCGGGTTACAACAGACGACTTCAGAGAAACCGGAGACAACCACCCTACCACTGGAGATTTTTCAACAGCGCCACCTGGTGAGAAGCAACATTAAACGAAATTTAATCAAATCTAATCTATAGTAATACGAATACATTACAGACTAATGTGATTCAGTTTCTTCTAATCAAATCAGTTGAATGTCACTTTCTGGCAACATTTCTATTCAGATCGAATCCATTTCACTCTATTAAAACTCCATAAATCTGTGTTTGACAAATCTTGTATAATCTTTATATTCTATTAGTCTACTCGAGAAGGAATAATCTCTAAGGAGCGTTTCTAATCAGCCACTTTATCAAGTTCTATGCTATTTTTTCCCCATATTGTTCTAATCCGTCATATTCTGCTCTGCAAATGATATTATAATCCAATCTATCCAATTCTATTCAATCGGTTTCAATTCCATTATGTTCTATAAGCTCTTCTACTATGGTCCGATTCAGTTCTAAGTCCTTTGGCGATGGTCAAATATTCTGCTTCTTTCTATATGTGCTGCTATATTCTCATCTTCTGTTCTATATTTTCTTCTGTTCCATCTCGTTTCTGTTTTTTGCGACTTTGTTCTATATTCAATTGATTCTATCACATTTAGTTTCTGTTCAATTTTCCTTTTCCGCTGCAAATCCGACACAATTAAGTCTTTGCTAGCCTTCAAAGAACTGTTATAGGTTGGAATAAGCTTCAATAAAGAAATCCCAATGTGCCGAAAAACAAACATATACACATATTCTAGTTTATTTACGAATTTATAAAGCGCCTCTCACAGTACAACCTATACAATCAGAAGCGCTCCCAGTGCCAAAAACCCCTAGGAAAAGAGAACGAGCAGAAACAGTTGTGCTACTAGATAAGCTTAAGATTGCAGCCCGAATCATAGCAGGAAGACTGTTCCATAGCAAAGGGCCAACAGAGGCATAGGCACGATGCTGAGCTGTGGCAGTTCTAGACCGAGGTACTAGAAGGTCCCGACGATCTAAAGAGCGGAGAGGACGTCCAGAGGTAGTCGAGATAGGTTGCCCGATAAGATCACAAAGATAACGTGGAGCTTGACCCAGAAACGCTTTGCATGTAAGAAAGAGGATTTTGAACTGTTAGGGGAAGCCAACGAAGATGTTGAGTCATGAAAGTAGAGATATGTGAGTAACGAGGAAGACGGGCAATCAAACGAGCAGCTGCGTTGAGTAGACCTACAGACTGGAGCGGAACGAGGCGGAGTTTTGATATGCCGATGTGTAATGAGTTACAGTAGTAGTCAATGCAGGTATAAAGCTGAAGGCATGAACCATGGTCGAAACAATTGTTGAGAACACAGATCGTGATATATATATATATGTATATATATGTATGTATATAAAGTGGACTTCCAACAACCTTGATATCTGCTTGTAATTATTTATGACAGGAGTAACATTAATACCTTCTTCAACATACGGCGTCAACACTTTTGAAACCGGAGACAACCCCACTACCTTTGGAGATTCTTCAACAGTGCCAGTGGACGGTGAGAAGCAACATTAAAGGAAATCTAATCAAATCTAATCTGTACTATTAGGAATACAATACAATAAATTGTGCTCCAGTTTCTTCTAATCAAAATTTAATCGGTTGAATGCCACCTTCTGGTAACCTATCCGTTTCTATTCGGATCGAACCAATTTGACTATGATAAACCAGAAATATGTTAGGCAAACCTGTTCTAATCTTTACATCATATTAGTCTACTCTAGAAGGAATAATCTCTAAGGAGCGTTTCCAATCTGTCACTATCCTGTTCTTTGCTATTTTTTGTATTGTTCTAATCAGTCATATTCTGTTCTACAGGTGACACTATAATTCATTCTATCCTATTCTATTAAATTTCACTATGTTCTAAGCTCTTCTACTATGGTTCGATTCCATTCTAATGCATTTAACTATGTTAGAGTGCTATGTTCCATTCTAAACCCTCCTCTTCTACTCTATATATTTTATGTTCCTTGCTGTTTTGTGCTATTTAACCATTTTTACTTTCAATCTAATTCAATTCCAATCAATTTCTGTTCAATTCTTCACGATACATATATATGATACAGTCTTCATTGATCTTCCTATCTTTGTCATCTTCAATCTTTCCAGTTATTGCCAGTGTCTCACCAAATCGGGGTCCTGTCGCTGGTGGAACGAAGGTCACCTTCAGAGGCCAAGGACCCTTCAATGCAATCACCGACGTCTACTTTGGCTACGCAGGTCAAGGAATCATCGCCAACCCGTAAGATTTCATCTAAGAAAATCCATAAAACCATAAAGTCTAAATAAACTGACCGGGGTTCATTGCGGGTATCTACTACATCCCAAAATTTCCTTTTAGCACCAAATAATCATATTTTAGGACACATCCTGTGATAGTTCTGGCTTGAAATGGGGACAAGAGAAACCTCTGATAAAATTATAAGAAATAGGTATACCAGAAAGAAAGTCGTGCTGAGTCGCTGTATTTTGAAAACCATATAATAATGTACTCGTTATAATGTGGGTTTGTATATTGAAGCGGACAATATGTATTTGTCGATGAATATGCATGTATATATGCATATATATATACTAATATGTAGGGGGCCTATGTATGTGAGTGTGTATGCATATAAAATGTACATAATGGATGTATGCATGCGTACGTATGAACACGCCTACCTACGTGATTCGTATATTTATGCATCATGCACCTTGTGACGTGCGAAAGGTGCAAGAGTATGTATTCTTGTAATACCTACGCAGGCCTACGCACATATACACGCAAAGAAATACCTCATAGGATATATTATACGTAGTAGTTTCAGATTAAAGACATTGATGCGTGATAATAAGAATCGCTCGCGTCGCCCTCCTCCTTTATGCAGGCTTGGGACTTGCACTGTCAGCGTATCATCAGTGGAGGAGTTACATGATACAGCACACGCAAAATACGAAGCCATGACTTAGAATAGCGAACAATAACAGGTTTTTTGGATTATCTTTCCCTAGACCTAGCGACAGCTTAATCGTTTACTCACCCTCCGCTAACGAGAGCGGAAACGTCACAATCGCCCTGACATTCAACGGCATCAAAGAAACGACGAATCTCTTCTTTGAATATCGACCAAATCCAGTCATAGTTCGATTTCTGGTCGCACCCGTTCAACTGACCAGGTAAAACCATCTCAGAGTTTAGCTTTGGAACTCACTGAACTGTTCCTATGTCCGATTTTAAAGTTCTATAATGTCAGGGTAGGTCGAAATTATAAATTGTTTTACTTGATATAGACCTATAATGACCATCAAAGCCAAGTCCTTAGCGTTTTGAATATCTAAAATGCGATTCCAAAGTTCAGATGCATACGTACATACATACATGCCTACGTACAAATTTATTTAGCACATACATGCACAAATATATACATCAATGAAACTTAATTAACGTCTCTTCAAGATATCTACTCACAACCATTCTATGCGCTGATGTAAAATGTCATTAGGAATGAATGTAAGACATCAGTTAGCAAACCAATGCGCCCCATACAGCGTGATGCATACAAGCATGTATATACATGCATACATGCATACTTACACAAATCAATTGATTCCACCTGCGATTAGGACAGATTAGATTTGAACAGACTAAGACTGCTATTTTCAGCCGAGGATTAGGCCGGGGCGCCTCTGAGTAGATATCTTGAAGGGGCGCTATATCAAGTATTTTTGATTGATTGATTGAGACTAGATTTAATGTGCGTATTCTACTTTTAGAATTATATCCAGTGTGTTTTTAATAATTGCTTCCATTTAGTAACTGTCGATATTGCTTTTCTCTTATTTAGTGGAGGAAGTCTTCTCACTGTCGTTGGTTCTTCGTTTGATTCGGTTGTCAATCCTCAGATCAACGTCACTGTAGTGCTCGTACAACCAGCCTCGTGCAACCGATGTCGTCGTTCAACCGACCTCACCCAACCAGGCGCCGTCAAAAGTTACTTTGGGGTCTGCTCTCCCTATCTAATTATATGAATAATAATATTATAGCGCGTTGTTATTCTTATTCGCCTTATATAATTTTGCCCTGAAAAGAACGTAGAGGCATACGTTGATGGACGACGGATGGTGAGGCATAGGACGAATCAAAATTAATTACTGTGTATAGGTCTAAACTAATTCATGCACCGCACGAAAGACAAATGAGTTGAAGAAGTTTGGCCAAGGAAAAAATATTTCTCCAATCAGTAAACCAGAAACAATGCTATCATTCCCTGCGTGGTCATAAGCTAAAACTAGTATTAGTCAATGTTAACTTTGCTACTTTGCTAATTGACACTAGCGCTAATTATAACTGGATGAATAGATAATCAAATTTATTAGTTCTTCATTAACAACAAAGTAGCTAAGCTGACGAAGAATATCTTAACCAATATCCTAACACGAAACAAGAAGGAGTTGAAGAAGTTGGTCAGGAAAAAGTTATTCCTTTATCCAATTGACAAGAAACAAAGACCTGAGAGCCATTTAGTCTTCCCTTAGTCATACTGAAAATTAGTGTTGTCCAATGTTAACTATCTCCTTCACTAATTGACCTTGATGATGATAATCTATAGATGACAGAATATACAATTAAATGAATCAAACCAGTATCCCCACATGAGATACAAAAGAGTCGAAGAAGCTTTGTCAGGAAAATGTATTCCTCCAAACAGTTGACCAGATACTCCTTCACTAAATGAAAATAACGATAAACATAAATAAGTCGAGCGATTAATCAATTTAATCCTTCAATAATCACAAAGTAGCCAATCTGAATAAGAACATCCTAACCAACATTGTAGCAATGGTCTTTCTTATTTCAGAACTGCACGTACGAGTTTTCGGAAAACATGACCTGCCTTCTTCCCGATCTCCACCTTCCAGAGAACTTCACCAGCAAGTTGCAAGATGACAGGCTGAACCAGAGAAACTACTCCACAAAGGAACCTGGAAGTGTCGCTGTTCTCCTTGGTCCAGACGACTCCGAGGCTCTCGTCTACCTCGGATTCATCTTCGATGGATACCGGAAGTACGAGAACGTCAGCGATCCGAAATCCGGTCTACAGGATCAGCTATACCTTAATTTCATTTTACCTCCTGTCATCAACAGCTCAAGGGATCTGATTACCTTTGACCCAAAGAAAGACGATGACATTCAAATCGAGGTCAGACACGAGACAATGCCTCTCTTAATCTCGCGGTTTATCTTTGATCCGATTCATAATTATTACGATTGAATCACGATCATTTTATGAATTGAGAGATTTGATGATACAATACAATGCAATACAACTAAGTGCTGATAATTATTACTTCACAACTAACAACATTACTATTTTTTATGTGTGTATTAAATTGGAATCTCCTTATGCAGGTCTTACTGTTCAAGCCTTATACATGTTTCAGCTCAGCCAATGAGGTTATATAATATATAACGGTTGAGGTGCTACATTATAGCACCTCAATGAGCTCAACACCTCTCTAAATCTTGTTCATCCAGGTTTTTTTTAGTCAGTCTCTTTGTCTAAGTGTGTATTTATTTGTATCCAGGCCTATGCGTGTATTTGTCCATGTTTGTGCTTATATATAGGCCTATCGATCCACTCGATAGCGCAAATGCAAATCCTTTTGTTCAAAGGTTCATACCGTTGGGTGAATATATTTTGTTATTCATGTAGGCCTAACTAATGGTAGACTATCTTAATTCAATATATCGACGTGACAATCATAGCAGACGCCCGCGTAGATATTAATTACTGTAGTTCCCCGCTGTGCTTATCGTTTCAGGGTAACTTTCTGTTGGACGGCTGTAGCTATGGGGTTCTGTGTGAGATCCTGGTGGGAGACGGTCAATGTGGCATTACGGAGGTCACTGTTAATTTCATCAGGTGCATTCCCCCCAAAGATAAACCTCATCAGTCTCCAGACGATATCTTCTGCCGCCCAACCCGACCGAAAGCGTTAACGATTGAGGTACAGACGTTTTAGATGGCTTCAAACTCCACAGATTTAATAATAGGCTATTGTTGTTTGTGAAATAGCTCGCCATTTGCTAGATGATAATGGCCGAATTGGATAAAACCCACAACTGCGTTTTTATTTCCTTGCATTTCTACTCAGAACTAAATCTATTTTCTGCAGTGTATTCGTATATTTATTTTGATTTACTTAAAATTTAGGACCCATGCATGCAATCACTATTTCTAGGCTCGTTTTAATTTATTGATTTGCCTGCTATGTCGATCAATTGGCCTAATTCTTAGTTTAGAGTCCCGACTTTAATTTCACCCTAACTTTAAATAGAGGAGCCACCTAAATGCTTGCTTGTTTGTTGGGAATTCATGCACGTCTCTCCCTATACCCAAAGCTAAATCGATTCAGTAAATCACGCATCGATTTAATAAACTTTTCTCTTAATTGCAGATACATATCGGGTTTCGAACTTACTACTACAAGTGCATCGACTACTATTTCCTAAACATAGCCCTCATAGTAGGACTAACGGTTGGCCTCGGAGTTCCAGCACTCATCGCCATTTTTGTAGCGCTATTCTGTTGCATTCGCAAACTGAGATCTCGTAAAACGCCTCCAACTAGCGGCAGACAGTTACCACGACTCGAAGAAGTCGACCCTGCTGATAATTCTTTTAAAGGACCACGTCCACTATCGAATCAGACAACTTTCTCACAAAACCAGGAAACCATCTATCAGAACATGAGGATGAGCATGCTTCGCAGCCAACACGCAGTAGGTTACAGCTCAGAAATTCCAAACGACAATCATCCTCCATACCAAGATGATGTAGAGCCCAGAAACGATTACGTTGCCGGCCAAACTGGTGACGACACAGCATTTCCACGTGCCAGTGACTGCATAACTGTTTTCCCCTTCAATTACCTTCAAAGCAGAGATAACGAATATCTATCGAATATCAATGACGCCGGTAGTGGAGGATGCAGAGATGGTGCTGTAGGAATCCAAAGCCATTCGAGGCTTTCCCACTCCCCGCCGTCTTTCGGTAAGAACTGGGCACTCTATGACAATGACCTCAGTCGATACGAATCCGACGGTAACAATGTAACGTATGCAAACTTTGGGGAACTGAATTTCCACAAGTAATTTAATTGATGAATACTTGTACATGATCTAATAAATTCATGGGAAAACCTTCGTAGTAGTGACCTAATCAAACGCCGCCTTTAGGTCTATGGATGCGGACTCGCCGGACTGCAAAGCGTGAGTTCGGCGAAAGATTGATCGAGTTGAGATCAGTTAAGACTAATTGGAGGTTAAGACAATAAAATTGTGAGACGTAGAATCCGATTGGCTAAAACGCAGAGACGGTCTGTCCACTCCCATCTCCGTCTGTGAATGCATAAATGCACAAGCCAAAGATCTCAGCGATCTGGTGCAAATATTATAGCCTACGTAGGGCCTACATACAAGAAAGAAAATTCCTACCTATATCTAGACTATAACTCGGCAAATTTGAATTGAATGATTTCTGTCCCAAGCGAGGTCGGAATGCACTAACATACGTCACATTTGAAAGAAACCAATAGCATGTTCTAACGGCGAATGGCTCAATAGACATCCAGCCTTCTCTAGGATATTTTTTGGGTTGGTGAACATTATCAATGTGACTCTGAATTCTGAATTCGCCGTCAGCTTAAAGATTAATGTCGTTAAGATCCTTGGCTCGTGCATCGATACATTAGCCAACGAAGAGTAAAGACCGTCTCACAGGTTAATTCGGGTAAAATGGTACATCCAGTTCCACATAGGCCTAGGGGCGCTAGGGCACTAACGAAATTTTGGTCTTTTCAGTTTATCTTCATTTGTTGTTTTTCAATTGAAGAATCTACTGTTAACAATCTCGCTTGAATGACTTGCGTGTACGCCTACTGATCGTTTCCTGTTTCACTACTTAAGTTTATGGTTTTTCAATCAGAATTGTATTGTTTTCCGCTGCTTACTGTAAGCTTATGGGCCTACTCCAAGACAAGGGTATCCCGACTGTAACGGAATAGTCGGTTCTTTTCGGGCCTTTTCCTTCCTTATTGTTCCCACCTATATTGATTATACATGTATGCATTTAACTCATATGTTGTCTGCTGGGATAAATAAAACGCAATGAATTGAATGTTGAATTGAATATGTTGATTTCCTAATCGTTGCTTTTTACTCACTTCGAACGTATAATAGGCGCCGTTCACTGGCGTATTCAACGTCAAAACGCAGTTGGGTGTTCACCAAATATGGCGGAAGTCATATGCAAATTAGTCTGTTACGTCACTGTGCAAACACTTCATAGATTGGATTACTATATTTGCCAAGAATTCCAAGATATATATATATATAGACCGCTTGGGTTTAACCATATGATGTTCCAAACCGGTTTCATTGGCTGATATTTTATTGGTTCAAGGGAAGCTTCCTCGTTTTGTGTGTCACGGTCGAAGTTATTCTTTCTTGAGACGATTCTTGCGATCAATGACAAACCAGTGCAAATATGTTGAATTTCACGTAAAGTTTATGGACATTTATATATATATATAACATATATATTATATATATATAACATATATATTATATATATATACACAAAGAGTGTGTGTAAGCGCGTGCCAACTCATGTTGTGTGTGTGATATTTCTTTTGCCTGTGCGAATACCTAAATCGTGTTTTCTCGAGCATTGTGATAATAATAATAATAATTATATATATATATAAATATATATATATATATATATATATCAGTGGTGGGCCTCGCATGAGTGCACACTGGCTGTTGTATTGTGAGGTTTGAAGTGACAAAACAGAGAACGAGTTGATCTGAAAACCTGACAATTACCAGGATTTAAACAGAGCTTCGAGCCAACATAATCCACGAGTCGTAATCGTTTGACGGTAAGAAGCGCCTGAGGCACGGTTATGTAATGCCAGGTAAGTTGAGGCTAGGTATGGATTGAAATGAAAGGTGTTGAAAGACAATGCAAGGTATGGCATGTTAATGCAAGGTACGATTAATGTAGGATTAGAAAAGGTTAGGTAAGAAGAGGTATGCTAATAGAAGGTAAGGTAAGAATGGGTAAGATAAGAAGAGGCATGGTCATTGAAGGCATGTTCATAAAAGGTAAGGTTAGATTGATGTATGCTTTTAGAAGGTAAGGTAGTTATAAGAAAAGGTATGGCAATTGAAGGCAAAGTAAGGTAGGAAGAGGCATGGTAATAGAAGGTAAGGTGAGTTAAGAAGAAGTAAGATAATAGAAGGTGATGCAACTAAAAAGAGGTATCAATCAATCAATCAATCAATCAATATATCAATCAATCAATAAATCAATAAATCAATAATTCAATAAATGAAACTTAACATAGCGCCTCTTCAAGAAATCAGAGGCGCTCCTGGTCCAACCTCGGCCATATAAGACAGTTTTCAGAGTGGAATACAAATAGGGTAGAGAGTTCTTAGGTAAGAGTCGAAGATCCAGTGGGAGGCTATTCCGAGTAGATGGACCCACAACCGAAAAAGCACGATACTGCATCGTAGAGGACCTAGAGAAAGGCATCGAAGAAGACCCTGCGAGGCAGAGCGCAGCGTCCAGCCTCACAGGGTATGGTAATAGAAGGTAAGGTAATTAAGAAAAGATAAGGTAATAGAAGGTGAGGTAAGGAATCAAAATAGGATGAGGCAGAAAAGGTAAGGTAAGAATGGTTAGAAAAGGTAGGCTAAAGCAAGACACAAGGCGAGACAGGGCAAGATCATAATTATTAATCAAAGTAGGGACAGATATGGCTAGACAGGCGAGGTGAGAACAGTTGAGGCATAATAAGGTGCGGTAAGGATGGATAAATCAAGGAGAGGTGTGATTAGTTCCGGTAAGGTACCTGAAGGTTTGCGTCACCAGTGAGAAAGTAATCGAAGTATCCCACATAGTTTCGGAATCTTTGTCGCTTTTTACTATTGTTTCATTTGCAGCAGCAATTTGAAATCAACATATCTACGGCGCTAACAAAAGAAGTCGCGGGAGCAGTTTATTCACAACAGTCAGCAGTACTTCCGCAATATTTTCAGTGTACTTCCGGTGCAATCTTCGATTGCCACAGACCTGTGAGGGATGCATTCGACACCAATGTCTAGTATTTGTCTACTCCTTATTCCAGCACTCTGTTGTAAGTACTTCATCACCATTCTACTTTAATTTATGCACGATTAACGACCAAATTGTCTTTACTAAGCTCGCAGCGAAGAATTTTTATAGCGCAAACATTAACAATGACGCTTTGTTCGCCATTGGCATTACGTCGTCAAAGAATAGTATATCGCATAACACACACTTCGACGGAACATAAATTGGTCACGTTTCGCCAGTTCCGCTGAGTTCAATGTGCGTAACTGCACAAAGGCGTCTTTTGATGTTATTTGGTAGAGTTGCTCGCTTTGCTTTTTACTATGTGTCATTTTTATCTTAATAAAACAGGTGCTTTGACATCACGCGAAACAACAGCATCACAAACCACATCACAAACAACTACAACAGCACCAACAACTACATCCACACCACAAATAACTACTACAACAGCACCAACAACTACATCCACACCACAAATAACTACTACAACGGCTCCAACAACAACAACCACCCCACAAATAACTACTACAACAGCACATACAACTACATCCACACCACAAATAACTACTACAACAGCACCAACAACTACATCCACACCACAAATAACTACTACAACAGATCCAACAACTACATTCACACCACAAATAACTACTACAACAGATCCAACCACTACATCCACACCACAAATAACTACTACAACAGATCCAACAACTACATCAACACCACAAATAACTACTACAACAGATCCAACAACTACATCCACACCACAAATAACTACTACAACAGATCCGACAACTACATCCACACCACAAATAACTACTACAACAGATCCAACAACTACATCCACACCACAAATAACTACTACAACAGATCCAACAACTACATTCACACCACAAATAACTACTACAACAGATCCAACCACTACATCTACACCACAAATAACTTCTACAACAGATCCAACAACTACATCCACACCACAAATAACTACTACAACGGCTCCAACAACAACAACCACACCACAAATAACTACTACAACAGATCCAACAACTACATCAACACCACAAATAACTACTACAACAGCTCCAACAACTACATCCACACCACAAATAACTACTACAACAGATCCAACAACTACATCCACACCACAAATAACTACTACAACAGATCCAACAACTACATCCACACCACAAATAACTACTACAACAGCTCCAACAACTACATCCACACCACAAATAACTACTACAACAGATCCAACAACTACATCCACACCACAAATAACTACTACAACAGATTTAGCAACAACAACCAGCCCACTAATAACTACTACGACAGCACCAACAACTACATCCACACCACAAATAACTACTACAGCAGATTTAACAACAACAACCAGCCCACTAATAACTACTACGACAGCACCAACAACTACAACCACCCCACAAATAACTTCTAAAACAGCACAAACAACTACAACCACACCGCAAAAAACTACTACAACAGATCTAACAACAACAACCACTCCACAAATAACTACTACAACAGATCTAACAACAACAACCAGCCCACTAATAACTACTACAACAGCACAAACAACTACAACCACACCGCAAATAACTACTACAACAGATTCAACAACTACATCCACACCACAAATAACTACTACAACGGATCCAACAACTACAACCACACCACAAATAACTACAACAGATTCAACAACTACATCCACACCGCAAATAACTACTACAACAGATCCAACAACTACATCCACACCACAAATAACTACTACAACAGATTCAACCACTACATCCACACCACAAATAACTACTACAACAGATCCAACAACTACATCCACACCACAAATAACTACTACAACAGATCCAACAACTACATCCACACCACAAATAACTACTACAACAGATTTAGCAACAACAACCAGCCCACTAATAACTACTGCGACAGCACCAACAACTACATCCACACCACAAATAACTACTACAGCAGATTTAACAACAACAACCAGCCCACTAATAACTACTACGACAGCACCAACAACTACAACCACCCCACAAATAACTTCTACAACGGCACAAACCACTACAACCACACCGCAAATAACTACTACAACAGATCTAACAACAACAACCACTACACAAATAACTACTACAACAGATCTAACAACAACAACCAGCCCACTAATAACTACTACAACAGCACAAACAACTACAACCACACCGCAAATAACTACTACAACAGATTCAACAACTACATCCACACCACAAATAACTACTACAACAGATCCAACAACTACAACCACACCACAAATAACTACTACAACAGCTCCAACAACTACATCCACACCACAAATAACTACTACAACAGATCCAACAACTACATCCACACCACAAATAACTACTACAACAGATCTAACAACAACAACCAGCCCACTAATAACTACTACAACAGCACAAACAACTACAACCACACCGCAATTAACTACTACAACAGATACAACAACTACATCCACACCACAAATAACTACTACAACAGATCTAACAACAACAACCAGCCCACTAATAACTACTACAACAGCTCCAACAACTACATCCACACCACAAATAACTACTACAACAGATCCAACAACTACATCCACACCACAAATAACTACTACAACAGATCCAACAACTACATTCACACCACAAATAACTACTACAACAGATCCAACCACTACATCCACACCACAAATAACTACTACAACAGATCCAACAACTACATCCACACCACAAATAACTACTACAACAGATCCAACAACTACATCCACACCACAAATAACTACTACAACAGATTTAGCAACAACAACCAGCCCACTAATAACTACTACGACAGCACCAACAACTACATCCACACCACAAATAACTACTACAGCAGATTTAACAACAACAACTAGCCCACTAATAACTACTACGACAGACCAACAACTACAACCACCCCACAAATAACTTCTACAACAGCACAAACAACTACAACCACACCGCAAAAAACGACTACAACAGATCTAACAACAACAACCACTCCACAAATAACTACTACAACAGATCTAACAACAACAACCAGCCCACTAATAACTACTACAACAGCACAAACAACTACAACCACGCCGCAAATAACTACTACAACAGATCCAACAACTACATCCACACCACAAATAACTACTACAACAGATCCAACAACTACAACCACACCACAAATAACTTCTACAACAGATTCAACAACTACATCCACACCACAAATAACTACTACAACAGATCCAACAACTACATCCACACCACAAATAACTACTACAACAGATCTAACAACAACATCCACACCACAAATAACTACTACAACAGATTCAACCACTACATCCACACCACAAATAACTACTACAACAGATCCAACAACTACATCCACACCACAAATAACTACTACAACAGATCAAACAACAACAACCAGCCCACTAATAACTACTACAACAGCTCCAACAACTACATCCACACCACAAATAACTACTACAACAGATCCAACAACTACATCCACACCACAAATAACTACTACAACAGATCCAACAACTACATCCACACCACAAATAACTACTACAACAGATCCAACAACTACATCCACACCACAAAAAACGACTACAACAGATCTAACAACAACAACCACTCCACAAATAACTACTACAACAGATCTAACAACAACAACAAGCCCACTAATAACTACTACAACAGCACAAACAACTACAACCACGCCGCAAATAACTACTACAACAGATCCAACAACTACATCCACACCACAAATAACTACTACAACAGATCCAACAACTACAACCACACCACAAATAACTACTACAACAGATTCAATAACTACATCCACACCACAAATAACTACTACAACAGATCCAACAACTACATCCACACCACAAATAACTACTACAACAGATCTAACAACAACAACCAGCCCACTAATAACTACTACAACAGCACAAACAACTACAACCACACCGCAATTAACTACTACAACAGATCCAACAACTACATCCACATCACAAATAACTACTACAACAGATCCAACAACTACATCCACACCACAAATAACTACTACAACAGATCCAACAACTACATCCACACCACAAAAAACGACTACAACAGATCTAACAACAACAACCACTCCACAAATAACTACTACAACAGATCCAACAACTACATCCACACCACAAATAACTACTACAACAGATCCAACAACTACATCCACACCACAAATAACTACTACAACAGATCCAACAACTACATCCACACCACAAATAACTACTACAACAGATCCAACAACTACATCCACACCACAAAAAACGACTACAACAGATCTAACAACAACAACCACTCCACAAATAACTACTACAACAGATCTAACAACAACAACAAGCCCACTAATAACTACTACAACAGCACAAACAACTACAACCACGCCGCAAATAACTACTACAACAGATCCAACAACTACATCCACACCACAAATAACTACTACAACAGATCCAACAACTACAACCACACCACAAATAACTACTACAACAGATTCAATAACTACACCCACACCACAAATAACTACTACAACAGATCCAACAACTACATCCACACCACAAATAACTACTACAACAGATCTAACAACAACAACCAGCCCACTAATAACTACTACAACAGCACAAACAACTACAACCACACCGCAATTAACTACTACAACAGATCCAACAACTACATCCACATCACAAATAACTACTACAACAGATCCAACAACTACATCCACACCACAAATAACTACTACAACAGATCCAACAACTACATCCACACCACAAAAAACGACTACAACAGATCTAACAACAACAACCACTCCACAAATAACTACTACAACAGATCCAACAACTACATCCACACCACAAATAACTACTACAACAGATCCAACAACTACAACCACACCACAAATAACTACTACAACAGCTCCAACAACTACATCCACACCACAAATAACTACTACAACAGATCCAACAACTACATCCACACCACAAATAACTACTACAACAGATCTAACAACAACAACCAGCCCACTAATAACTACTACAACAGCACAAACAACTACAACCACACCGCAATTAACTACTACAACAGATCCAACAACTACATCCACACCACAAATAACTACTACAACAGATCTAACAACAACAACCAGCCCACTAATAACTACTACAACAGCTCCAACAACTACATCCACACCACAAATAACTACTACAACAGATCCAACAACTACATCCACACCACAAATAACTACTACAACAGATCCAACAACTACATTCACACCACAAATAACTACTACAACAGATCCAACCACTACATCCACACCACAAATAACTACTACAACAGATCCAACAACTACATCCACACCACAAATAACTACTACAACAGATCCAACAACTACATCCACACCACAAATAACTACTACAACAGATTTAGCAACAACAACCAGCCCACTAATAACTACTACGACAGCACCAACAACTACATCCACACCACAAATAACTACTACAGCAGATTTAACAACAACAACCAGCCCACTAATAACTACTACGACAGCACCAACAACTACAACCACCCCACAAATAACTTCTACAACAGCACAAACAACTACAACCACACCGTAAAAAACGACTACAACAGATCTAACAACAACAACCACTCCACAAATAACTACTACAACAGATCTAACAACAACAACCAGCCCACTAATAACTACTACAACAGCACAAACAACTACAACCACGCCGCAAATAACTACTACAACAGATCCAACAACTACATCCACACCACAAATAACTACTACAACAGATCCAACAACTACAACCACACCACAAATAACTTCTACAACAGATTCAACAACTACATCCACACCACAAATAACTACTACAACAGATCCAACAACTACATCCACACCACAAATAACTACTACAACAGATCTAACAACAACAACCAGCCCACTAATAACTACTACAACAGCTCCAACAACTACATCCACACCACAAATAACTACTACAACAGATCCAACAACTACATCCACACCACAAATAACTACTACAACAGATCCAACAACTACAATTACATCACAAATAACTACTACAACAGCACCAGCAACTACAACCAGCCCACAAATAACTACTACAACACCACCAACAACTACAGCCACCTCACAAATA
This sequence comes from Bimastos eiseni, assembly GCA_959347315.1. Classification (NCBI taxonomy): domain Eukaryota; kingdom Metazoa; phylum Annelida; class Clitellata; order Crassiclitellata; family Lumbricidae; genus Bimastos; species Bimastos eiseni. The sequence goes on from OY365816.1 coordinate 27,948,276, forward strand.
ACTACTACAACAGCACCAACAACTACAACAACCACACAAATAACTACTACAGCGGCAACAACAACTACAATCACCCCACAAATAGCTACTACAGCATCAACAAGTATAACCACCCCACAAGCAATTACTACAACAGCACGAATAGCTACTACTACAGTTCCACTCACGATTACTATGGTGTCAAAGACGGCCACTGCGATACGAGCAACTAGTACCACAGCACCAGAAACAACTACTTTAGCACCAGCAGCTACTTCACAACATCAAACTACACGGCAGCAACCAACGACTACTGTACAACAACCGACCACTACGGCTGCTACCAGTACCTTTCAGGCACCATTGGGTAAGGAAGATAGATTTGAGATCAATGATTGTTTCACTCATTGACCTTGTCATCTTTTAGTCTCGCTTGAGCAGCAATTAGAAGGTTGCTGGTGAGATTACATTCGGTGTTGTACACGTGATGGAATCCTTGCATGGCTGCAGTACAGTTAATTCTACTTCTATAGGAACTTGCTTATACTATACAGTACTTATAATCATAATGCGGTGGATCAGTTCGAATATTATAAACGATGATGATGATGATTATGACGACGACGATGACGACAATGATTATTATCATTATTGTTATTATTATCATGTACTATTATTATTATTTTTATTATTATTATTATTATTATTATTTTTATTATCAGTATTATTATTATTATTATTATTATTATTATTATTACTATTATTATTACTATTATTATTATTATTATTATTATTATTATTTCCTGAGATGATGGTGAGTGATTGGCAATAATGGCGTAGGAACCAAAAATTAGCTAAATTCATTAGAAAGATCGTTCCAGGGACGTTGTGCGGTGTATGTGCTGATATGCCAGTTCGGTAGGAAGTACGAAGCCAGAATATCTCGACTCTCGACGATGTTTTCCTTATTGGCAGAAGTACCGGTGGTATCCAGCTGGTTTCCGCAATTCGGACCACTGTGTGGCTCGACGAAGATAGTCGTGCGAGGGGCTCACTTGAACAATACGATCGCTGGAATCTACTTCGAAAACAGTAACAACTCCGCGGATGAACAGAACTCGTAAGAGGATGAGGAGGAGGAGGATCCTGTAGATTTTAACAGAACTCTTCATTAATTAATAATATTTCTGTCTGGGTAAAAAGATCGATTTCGCAAATATTTCACGATTATTCCTCAAAATCAATAAATACATCGTTCTTTCTTAAGCTATTTTGGTCCTTCATTCGCTCATTTAAGCAATTGTTTCTTCTTTTATTCTTTTCATTCGAATCACTCGTTCATCTATTGAATCTATTCGTTCAGTAGGTCAGTCGTAGGCTTTTGACCTTTCGCTATGGAATTGGCTCTCATCATCATTACGCCTTATGCTAGGCTCTCAGATGCGCTCTATAGCAGCCTTAAGACTGTTCTTTTCAGCGGGAGTTGAGTCGGGACACGGGAGCACTCCTGCGTAGTCACCCTGACGTCGAAGGGCGCTATGTAAATCGTCTTCAGAAATGAATGATTTCTGGCCATCATGGGTTGAATTTCATTTCAGCGCTTATGACAGTCTGACTCTTTTCTCTCCTTCGGCCAACTCCACTGGAAGGGTCAACATCACAATCGTCGCCAAAAACAACTTAGCAATCATTGCAGACCTCAACTTCCTATATAAATCGAATCCGCTGATACAGGGTTTTGACTTCGCTCCACATCTACTGACCACGTAAGTATAGGCTACACGTTCCCAATTTTGACAGACCATAATATTGGAGGTAGGAAAAAAACAGGAGAAGAAGGCGAAGAGTCCTTTAGGTGGGAATGATAAGGACCGGTTTTCGGTGGGTATGAAATGCTTGAGATATCAGTACACTTAGTCATGGCGCATATATTTTTATTATTACTGGATCTACTAGTTTTAATACCATATATTTTAACCCAAAGCCCATTACTTTAATTAAGTACCGTGTACGGTCGGTGCAATTATCACAGCAGAGTTGATTGACCCAATAAACACAGTAATAATTAGAAACAATTGATTAAATGACTCGGTTGATGAATGTGAACCTGTGTCCTTTCCAAGAGGTGGAAGTATTCTGACAGTGATCGGGGAGAGTCTGGACTCAGTTGCCACTCCTCAGCTGAACGCAACGGTGGTCATTGAACAACAGGGAATACCCGTCGAAGCCTACAGCTACTATCAGGTATGGTACTACAGTACTACGTTCTACTACTTCTTTCGTACATGCCACTTCTGTTACTATCGATACTGCTACTGCTACTACTGCTAGTGCTTCTCCGATGCGAAAACAACAACTATACCACTTCTATTGCTAGTTCTACTGCTATACTCCTATTCTGCAACCACCGCTGTATTAGTAATATTGGTGGTGTACTGCTATTACAACTACTCACATTATTTTATCGGTTAATCGTTTTTGTTTTCCAATCCTCGACATTGCAGAAAATAGGGAGCTTTGTTCTTGGGTGGCTATTGTCTTCGCTGATGCCTATACTCAATAATAACCCTACAACCAACCACTGACATACCGACCAACTGCCTCTTCTCTATCGTATCGTACCAGATGCGTCACACATCCGAAACACTTCGTTCGGCTGGTGTTTCTTGAGCGGTGTTATATAAATGTTCGATTACATTACAATACATTCCATTTCCAAGGATTGTTTCTTCAACGAAACAACCGAGAACCTGACGTGTCTCCTTCCTGGCCTCCAACTCAGCAATGACTTTACGAAGAAGCTCCAGCAGGATCAAGAACCCGGTAAAGACACCTCTACCACACAACCTGGAAGCGTGGCAAAGCTCAACGGCCCGAACGATACAGTGGCCTTCGTCTATCTTGGATTGATCTTTGATGGATACAGGAAGTACGATAACCTCAGCGATCCTAAGTCCGACCTCCAGGATCCGCTCTACCTCGGATTCATTCCGCCTCCAACGATCAATAGTACAACGGATGTTCTGAACTTTGACCCGAAGACAGATGATGTCATCTCTATCAAGGTTAGGCGCATTCTAAAATTAGCTCTCCGTTTGGTGTAATTTTTGCTTTCATCTTTACTTAGCTCTTTTCTTTACCTGTACTTACGGGGTTATTTTTTGCGTAAGTAGGCCTAACTTATACCAGCGGATCGACACAATCAAAAGAGGTGTTTAAGTCGTACACCTTCGTTGCACCTTCATCTTCCTTCAGTTTTTCGCCACCGTCTTACTTCCTGGTCCCAAGTATATTAAGCTGCATAGGTAAGAACAGTGCTGTCCGATCCTCATTACAACCAAGGGCAAGTTGCTCTCGCAAAGAAGTAATCACTAATTGCCCAGCGATATCGATTGATGCTTCGTAATCAGATAAAGCCGCTTCACAAATAAACAAGAAATTATATTTTCCTCAGTTTATACACCCTTAAGTAGTTTATTTCAAAGAAAGCTATTGATTGTGTCGATCCGCTGCTAATAATATATTAACCTTAATCTCTGCTAGAAATGATCTAAATATCACCAAATTTAGTGATTTCCGTGTGCACTCTACATTATTCTTGAAGCCGCACGGTGTACCGTGCAGTAAACTCAAAATCAACGTCTAAAATTTATTGAAGATTACTAACTTTATTAACATTATAATTATTTTGGAATAATCATAATGGATAATCGCATATATGCAATATGTATGTCATGTGTTAACATTGTCAAATGATTGAGGAACAGTTATGCAAGTAAGCCAGTGACTTCGTCCTTTACTGCATTTCTTCACAAATTTAGCGATCTCAGGCGGGTCACGCGGGGCTTGCAACCCGCTTGTTGGGGCAGCACTGGATTAGAGCGTCGGTCGGTTCACATATTCCTGTATATAAGCGATCGTACGATCACCTCACGATGCTGGGTTATTCGAGAAAATCAAATCTTGGGCTAATCAGTTTCGTAATCTCCGAACTTTAAAACTGCCACTTGAAAGCCAAGCCGCAGGGCATCAACTTATTAACGAGCCCTACCTAGCACGGTCAGTATGCAAGGGGACCTTAAATGGCGTGGGGTACCCCATTGAAACGAGGCAGCGGTGGCAAAGGATCTCACTCCAATAATTCATTAAACAGCTGACAGGGTCAATAACTCTATCTTAAAATAGAGTACTTTTGAACCTATATTTCTGACCTTGATCCATCCTCAAATTCACCACCAAAGCAACACCTCCATAACAGCTACTCTGCCTCCTCTGACCCTCTGGAGACCAGACTCAGCCATTTCTCGGACTACCCTTTTGACAACCCATTTTTTGATGTGACGCAGCGTTCGTGAATAAGCTGGTGCCCTGCGATTGACTTTCGAGTAGCGCTTTAGAAGTTTGGAGATTGCAATTACGACATACGTTGTGTATAAGTTCGCGGTTTTTGCTGCTTAGGGTAAGTACTTGAAAGAGTCCTGTAACTACGGAGTTCGATGCGAGGTCTTCATTAGCCAGGCACCTTGCACGGATCTGTCAATTACCGATACCGTGATCAGATGTCATCCACCAAAGGATAAGCCACAATCGGACAACGAAACCTTCTGCTCACGTGATCACCCTAACACATTTCCGATCAAAGTGAGGCTCTCATATTATTATTATCAGGTCAATTGGTCACAGGTATCTTAGCGCTTAATACTTAATTGCTCGGTAATTATTTGCTTAATAATCAATTGCTTAATAACTAATTGCTCGATAATTAATTGATCGATTACCACGCTCACCTTCAATTGACCAAGAACGCTGAATAAGCATGGCGATTGTTGCCACCTGTTTGATCTTTCATATCATTTACATAAACATAAAGAGCTGCATCAAAGCAAACATATATTCAAACAAAAGTTACATAACCATAACCAACGTGTTTTCTTTTATCGAATTGTTTACAGAGGGATTGACAGACAATAGGAGGAACTCTTGAGGGACCGTAGTCCCGCAAGCAGGGACACCCATTGTAACAGTAGACGTCGATTAATGAGCATAATTGCTTGAAGAGAAATGCAAGCAGTGATTGGGACAAGGTCGCACGAAAGTAGCTTTACATCTTAACTATAGTAAACGGTTAAATCAGTAACTAAATGCCTCTATCCATTTCCTCACTATTATTTTCTGTCTATTCGTTCGTTTTATCCATTTATGCTCTGTGTGTTCTTAGATCTTCGTTGGATTCCGGACGTACTACTACAAATGTCTCGAGTATCCTAGCCCCAACCTTCCTCTGGTTGTTGGGATAACAATTGGTCTCGGAGTTCCTCTCATCATTCTTCTCATTTTCGTCGTCGTCTGGCTCTGCCGTCGTCGAAAAAGAAGACAAGCGAAACCCGACGGAGACCGACAGAATTTACAGAACACTAAACACCACGAGATTCAGGAAATCCCAATCCCCGACAAAGATGCCATCGAAGTCAAACAGGGTACTTCCGATTTTGAAGTAGACGCTGGGAAACCGAGTTTCCCAAACAGTTACGCTAAGAGGTTCAGCATCGGAGGTTTGGTGGGTGGACCGGAAGCCTCGAAGCAGCTGAACAGACTCTCGAAGGAATCTCCATCAAACGCCGATTACGATAACACAATCCAGCACGTTGGATACCACAGAAGGATCGTGGATCGGGTACAATCCATGTATCCGCCGGATCCACCAAACAATCCTGACAATATCGATGAAGATCGGATCTACGATAGTCGTATATCGTATTTTGCGGATGAACCTGGTTCGTCTGGTGGTAATCGGCCAATGACCATATACCCACCATGGCCCGAGGATTTAGGAGTGCCGCTGCAGGAGGGGCTACGACCTGGATCAAGTCGAAGCTCAGGGCTAAGGAACATCGCAGTCTCGAGAAAATCATCTCAGGGCACGGGTAGTCGAAACTTGAAGAGCATATTGGAGGTGAAAGTACCTGCCAGTACGGAAGCAGATAACGTAAATGAGGGCTACCTTATTAATTTCACGCAGAATATCAACAACAGAGATAGCTACGACAGACACGTTCCACAGCTAGCCGACTTGGACACGACCAGAAATCGCCAGTCGCTCTTCCCACCCTTGCCAGACCCTGACGTGGCTGATAACTCTCCCATAGCCCTCAGGGTGGATTCCAACAGGTGGTCCATGTTTCCTCCCCAAATAAGTCCTGGCGAAGAGTGAGGTAACTAACATCGCACCCCTTTCTCATTCAGTTTCACAAAAGTCATACCTCAAACTCGAAGAGAACTGAGGTTAGTGCATGGGTAGATCTATGCTATCAATGAATGGGTCGAAGTACAGATGCCCAGTTCTTCCCCATAATTACCACCATTCTTCCCGATAATTACCACCATTCTTCCCGATAATCACCACCATTCTTCCCGATAATCACCACCATTCTTCCCGATAATCACCACCATTCTTCCCGATAATCACCACCATTCTTCCCGATAATCACCACCATTCTTCCCGAGAATGACACACTATAGAAATTATAGTGTGTCATTCTCACCCACCATCAGTCACAACTCGCTCCAATATCTCCATCCGATCCTTTTCGGAAGCAGATATTCCACGCTTCACATCTATTCTGCAACAATTTCCTTCCCCGATTTCCTCTAAGTCTTTGTTCCCCCCAATAACTGACCAACACTCTCACCCACCGTCTTATACCTCAGATTCCTATACCTATATATATATATATATATATATATGCATGCTTTCCACTTCAAATATTTTCCCCACGTATCAAGTCAAATAATCGACACGAGTTATGTGATTAGCGAATTTAGGACGAGGTCTTTCACGTTGTTTTACACGCGGTTATATACGCTACATAAATTGAGTTATGCGTGTATAATGAATGGGTCTAGTTATGTAAAGACAGACAAGAATAGGAAAACTATGGACCTAAAGAATTGTGGTCTGTTAAAACTTAGGTAGTCGCTAGGCCCGTCGACAAAAATTCCGGACCCATAGACGGAGAAATTCCGGACCCATACGCTGAGAAATTCCGGATTTCTAGGCAGATAAATTTCGAACCCATACGCAGAGAAATTCCCGATTTCTATGCAGATACATTCCGGACCCATACGCAGAAAAATTTCTGGCCCCTAGGCAGAGCAGTCACGGGAGTGAGCGTGTTCAAGAGCAACAAAATAAGTACCGTAATATTCAGATGACTGAAATTTAAACTGATTACGATTAAGTGCAATTAATATCAAATTCAAAAATACATAAATTATAAACTTTGTATAAATGATAAAATATTTTTCATAAGTTGATTGAGGCCAAGGTCTGTTGTACCCGTTGTCCTAAGTGTTGCATTCTTGTTAATGTTAGAATTTGTAATATATTCTATTGTTGTTTCTAATTGTTGCATTTAAATACTAAGGTACTATATAATTTTGCGCATTGCTGTGATGATAATCTCTACAAAGAGTCACAGAATTAGCAGATTCACATCTTAAATTGACGATCTCTGGCCAAGCAGCTCTCGTGAATAAGCTGGTGCCCTGGGCAATTTAGACATTTGGAGTTAACGATTACGATCATTTTAATCAGTTACGAAGACTAAGAAAATCGATTAAAGTGTCGAACTGGAGACAAAACATGAGACGGAAAAACGCGAAATATGTTAGAAACAAACTGAGATATTCAACGTTCAAAACAAACGCCACATTGACAACAGGAAATCGTAGAACACATAAGAACAGCGACAACGAATTGAGACAACCACATACAAAACACAAACGATAGAACATCAATAACATGACAACCACAAAACATTAAGAAACAACAATAGAAACACTACAATGCTATCGAACACAACAGAAACAATAGAATATATTACAAATTCTAACATTAACAAGAATACAACACTTAGGACAACGGGAACAACAGACCATCACAACTTCTTTAAAAGTCCGTTCTGTCAATCAGACATCTAACATCTCAACGGCCACAAAAGATCATCCCATGACCTTTCCAGCTATGTCCTCTGGAAGTAGATAGACTTCCCTTGAGCGTTCAGCTCATTCTGGTACTGCTTGTATTCGACCTCCAACTGATGTCGCAGGGCCGCCCGACGGACCTGAGATGAAAACAAAAACCCAGTCGTATAACTAAGTCTTCTGGTTTCTTCACTGAACGATAGTATTTGCCAAGGCTAGACATTATTTTTGGTGTGAAAGGTTACAAAGATAAAGTACTTTTGTCGTAATAGGTTACAAAGGTAAAGAACTCTGGTTGTCAAAGGTTATGAAAGTAAAGTACTTTTGCTGTTATAGGTTACAAAGGTAAAGAACTCTGGTTGTAAAATGTTACGAAGGTAAAGCACTTTTGCCGTAATAGTTTTCAATGTAAATAACTCCGCTTGTCAAAATTTACAAAGGTAGAGTAGGCTACTTTTGTTTTAACAAGTTACAAAGGTCCAGAACTCTGATTTATCAAAGGTTACAAAGATAAAATACTTTTGCCATAATAGGTTAGAAAGGCTAAGAACTCTGGTTTTAAAAAGTTACAAAGATAAAGTACTTTGGTTATAAAAGGTTAAAAGATAAAGTACTTTGGCCAACAAATTTACAAAGGTAAAACACTTTGCTAATCGAAGGTCACAAGGATAAGTACTAGTTGCTACTGTACCAAAGGTCACAAAGGTCAAGTTTATTGGCTTTCAAAGGTCGCAAGTACAAAGTATTTTTGCTACCTTTAAAGGTCACAAAGGTGAAATATTTCGCTCATCAAGGGTGACAAAGATTAAGTACAATTTACCACTATTGCAAAGGTTACAAAGGTTAAATGCTTTGAGAGCTTGCAAAGGTAAAATACTTTGGCTATCAAAGATTATAAAAAACAAATAACTATGGCTATCAAAGGTATCAGAGGTAAATGCTTTGGTTAACAAAGGTCACAACAGTAAAATTGTAATGCTATCAAACGTTACAGAGGTAAATTCGTTGGTAACTATCAAAGATTACAATTGCATGAATAAGTAGTTTGAGCTTAAATGGATTACATCACATAAGATTAGATTAGCAAATATTGCACACGATTAGAATAGATTAAGCTGAGATGTGATTTGATCAGCTACTGACGAGTATGTTGGCCTTGTTCTCATCTTTCATTTCTTTCTGGTTGGAGACCTGGACCCGCTTTACTCTACGGCGACTGGCGTTCTCTTCCAACTTCTCGATGTGGTCGGTGCAATCTCGCCCAGTTTGTCTCCTGTAAACAGCAGCCACATCATCAATCATTCAATAAATCAATCAATCTCAATCAATCAATCAATCTCAAACAAATAAACAATCAATCGATCGATCAATCAATCCTCACAAAGAAAACAACGGCGTTACTAAAAGCTTGTGATACGATAGACGCAAAATCATGCGCTATATAAATGCTTTGTCACAAAGCATTAACCTATTTAACCATAACCTTAACCAATTTTTTAATTTACTATGCTCATCATCAGATTAACACTCTTTAAGAAATTCCTACTATCATCCATCCGGATATTCCCAGACCTCTAAGTTGGTGTCCAAGGCAACAGAGCTGCGTCAAGTCATAGGGGTTGTCAGAGAGGGTCATGGGATGTTCTGAGTTCGATTGTCATAAACGCCAAAGAAATATACCTTTAACCTTTGACAGCCTTAGTATTTAACTTGGAAGCAATTGATATCCATAGTCATTTATCTTAGCAACCCTTGAAAGCAAACAATCGATCAATCGATAACCTCTCTGGCAATTGATAGCAATAGCATTTACCTTTGTAACCTTTGACAGCCATAGTAATTTACCTCTAAGTAGCAACATTTGATAGTCATAGTATAATTTTTATATACCTTTTTAACTGTTGATATCCATGGTGATTAATTTCTGCAACCTTTGATGGCTACAACCTTTACCTCTGTAACCGTTTAACTCCACAGTAAAAAAACCGTTTGCAATCTTTGATTTGCCAGAGTATTTACCTCTGCAACCGTTGATAACCATATTATTTTCCTCTGCAACCGATGAATGTTCTGATAACTGTTCTGCTAAAGTTCATCAGTCACTCTAGCGCGACTAGAGAAAAACAGGGAGGTGACCTGACCAAGGACTTCAAGGAGCGTAGACTCGGAACCGACCTGGGTGGGTGAATCAAAGTCCTCCTTGCCCACCTTCACGTGATGCAGACCGTTAGTACCCCCTCCTTTAATGGGAACGCGAACGAACGGGCAAGGCAGGCAAAACCAGGGTAAGGCTATGGCAAACCACCACTGTCAACGTGCCAAGAAAATTGTCATGAAACACACCCATAATCATGACGATCGCTGGAGTCCAACTAACTGAAAGCACAAGGTGAGGCGACAAGGTGAACTGATGATAGCCGGTATTGTACAATGGCGCCATAGAAGTTGCTGGAAGACATTAGAATAGATTGGATAAGACGTGTCCAGCTTTTCTACTCACTCTGTGGCAACTCCGAGTCCTAGTCTGTTTTCCTCCTCAGCCTGAAAGAGCAACCAGAGAGCTTAGATTGTGAAGGTTAGTGCCTTTCTCGGTGCAGTTATCTCTGTCATCCAAATCATCCTAATAATTATAATAATCATGTTTTAAATCATGCTCTTGATCGTACTGATAATCTTACTTTTAATTTACCATCATGCCCATAAGATCCATAATAATTATCACCGCAGCACTCTAAAACAATAATAATTATAGCATAAATATCATGTCTTCAATTCCAAATAAAAATCGATCCAGCATATTGTCATTTTTTCGTTGTTACACATTTAGTTTTAACGGAATTTATGCTTCAAAACTTCACAATTGCTGTCACTCACAAATAAAAAAATAGATAAATCAAAATGTGAATGATTGAGGGATAACTCGGTCCACCGATAGGCCTATAGTCATAGTCTGTGTCCTTAATCTTATAGAGTGAATAACAAATGCATTTCCCTTTTGATCTATTAATAAAATCCATCAGAAATACAGAATGGTAGGTCACACTTTGCACCTTAATGCGGTCGACCTGCCTTCTCCGCCAATTGAAAAATGAGGGACCTAACAGTTCGATCTCGTATCGATATGGAGTGGCCCAAAGACTCTTGTCAGTCATTTTGCTGGCTTTCAAGAACAATTTCCGACAAACTAACAATTCCTCAAGTTTCTAGAATAACTTCTAATTCAGCTTGACAACGTTCCAGAAAAATTTACGAAACAATTTGGTCAAAATATCTCCAGAAAATTCATTTTCGTCTGCAATATCCAAACGTCAACAATCACGCTGTTTAAGTTGCGACAGTTAACGATTTCCGGTGTAACGCTGAAATGCTTAGCCTATTTAAAATAAACATATCAAATCCGTGAAATTACGACGTAACTGAATAACAAGCAAGTTCATTTTGCATCCAAGATACTCGTGTACCGCCTCAATAACTTCGCAATAGTGTATTACATTTCCACATTTAAATCAGATACCATATGCTTGGGGAGTGAGTTGACCAAAAAGACGTTCCATTAGCAGTGGGTCTGTGATGTGTTGGCTAGTTAGGTAGAAATCAGATGCTGATACCTTCGTGTAAAGTGGTTTAAACCTAAGGTCTAAACTTATAGCATATAATTATACGCAATACCTCGGTGAAAAATAGAATAATAATGAGAATATTAATAACAACAACAACAACAATAACAACAACAACAACAGCAACAACCACAACAATAATAATAATAATAATAATAACAAGTGAAGGACTGCAGTTCATCTCAGAGTTGGGTAGTCGAACGAGTGCTGCAACCCCCGATCCAATGGAGACGTCATTTCTGTTCCAACGTATCTCGGTTGTTCTTCAGCGTGGGAACGCAGCTTGTCTCTTCGGGACATTGCCAACACTCACTTAGCTCGCCCACATGGGCGATAAAAGCATAATGTAATAATAATAATAATAATAATAATAATAATAATAATAATAATAATAATAATAATAATAATAAGAAGAAGAAGAATAATAATAATAATAATAATAATAATAATAATAATAATAATAATAATAATAATAATAATAATAAAAGTAATAAAAGTAATAATAAATGAATTCTTAATATCAAACATAGATTTCACGACTTATAAATTCTCGGATAAACGCGAGATGACGTAATCTCCTCCTTATTTTCTTGTCTCGATCTCGCTTCCACCTTCAGCAGCATCGAGCTCACCAAGATCAGTGGGATCAGGACGAGGCTCAAGGAGATGACAGAGATCAGAAGGGGACGATTAGAAGGGTTGAATTCGCCTTCTTCCCAGGTAGAGCCCCTCTAGGCGATGCATCTCTAAACGACGACTCCATGACCAATTGCACTTTGCTGGCTTCTATCTACTTATCTCTTGCCCAGCAGCTTAACACGCTGATGCCTCTTCATGCCAGGCACCAGTGATACAGTGGAAGAGATGCTGGTGGGTATGGTATGTATGAGATTCGAAACCCGGTGCGAATCGATTGAAATCGATGCGATTGTGATATATATGTCCACATGGAAGGACTACTATACCACCGAAGTGATTGGTTCCAACTTCCACGCTTCCCCTTGTCTTCCACAAACTTGCCCTAACACTTAACCTTTCCAAAACGAGACGAGATCTCTTAATAAAGTCTCCCCTATTTCTAGCTTGGAATATTTTGCTCCAAGGTCAATACAGCGTAGAAGCCTCTGTAACGATCATCAGCAACGCCCTCCTCCTTTTTCCAGTCTCGGGACTGGCACTGCCAAAGTGTAGGTAGTCAGAAGCATCTGTAAGCCTGTACGTCTCTAGGTGTGTACGACCTCGAGACCCAAAGGGGCGCCATCGAATGAGAGTCTGTCCGACGTCATCCGTCCATCCGCCGCCCCTCCGCCGCCGCCTCCTTACCGCCGCGGAAGGATATTATGCCCGACATGCAGTTCGGTTACATAAAGCGTCTTAGGGACTACGCCAGATTCGTATCATCGGGTCATCGCTACGGCTTCGCGCACCATAATCTAAAACCCTCTGACCATAATCGTCTTTCACTTCCATTAGAACCTCGCTCCTCTTCTCCGTTGCGTCCCAATCCCTCAACCCTCACCCTCTCACCCCGGTTTCGCCCACACGTCTGCCCTCACCCGGGGCTCCCCTTCCCCTCCATTCTCCGCGTCTAAACACTCCTTCGGCTAATGCCGCCCCATCCGTTCTCCCCCCTCTGCACGGCCGTTCCCTCCTCAGCCCATCATCCCTCCCTCCCGCCGTCTTCGCTAAATCTTTGACGCGTCCAAACGGTCTGAAGTTCTCTTAATTACCTGTCGCTTTAATCTTTGTCATCAGACGAGGAATCTGGAGCCACACATTATCCAACCGTCATCCACTAAGCCTAAGCCGACTGGTTTAACCGCCACCGTCGCAAGCCTCGCCTCTGCCTCCTCACCAGCCGCTGCGCTCAGCCTCTATGGCTCTCCAGCCGGCCAGCCGTTGTGCATCGCCGCTGCCTTAGCAGAATTGGATTAAATGCTATACGGCTGATTAAATTACTCCTCGCCGGTTTTCGCTGCGGTTGTCCTCCTTTTCTTCCTCCTTCTCTTCTTCCTCTTCCTCTACTTCTTCTTTCTCCTCATCCTCCTATGGTACCCTCTCCTCCCCCTTCTCTTCTTATCCTTCTCTTCATTATTTTGCTTCTCATCCTCTTCTTGTTCCTCCTCCTCCTCTTCCTCCGCTTCCCATCCCTTCTTCTCCTAATCTTCCTCCTTATCCTCCTCCCTCTATGTACGCTACTCTTCTTCATCTTCCTCTACCTCCTCATCTTCCTCAAATTCCTCCTCCTTTTATGTATGCTCATCTCTTCCTCTTCCTCTTCCTCTTTCCTCCTCCTCCTCCTCCCTCCTCCTCTTTCCTCCTCCTCCTCCTCAGTCGGCGATCTTGGCGACATCTTTGGATCGCGTGAATTAGTGAAGATGATTGGAGGACGAGTTTCTTCGACTGCTCTCTTCCGGTCGGTTGATGATTATTGCGATATATAGGCGCTTGATAATGCCACGAGGAACAGGCAGACTTACAAACACACATACAGACAGACATACAGACAGACAGCCAGACACACATATAGACACACACACAGACACACACACAGAAACACAGACAGTGACACATACAGACGTGCAGACACACAGACAAACACACAG
>OY365816.1:27964266-28017125 GCA_959347315.1 Bimastos eiseni
TGGACGACCTTTAGTGATTTCTGGGAAATAATTTCTTTGGCGGCTAGCGTCCTCTACCGAAGTTTGAGAAAACGATGAATTCCCGCACAAAGCTATTCAACTGCGAAGCACTACATGTTCAAAGCCGATTAGCGATAATATTGAAACCTTACAACGTTGACTCGTACATACATATATATTTTCATTTATGTATATATAATCCTATTCGAGTGTACGAATACATGTAATGTATTTAATATGTATGTATTGGCTAAATACGGATCTATGTACAGTTGTAGGCCTATACATAACAATACGTCCATCTGTATGAACTAATTCGTAATGTATTTAAAAATCTAACCTATTAGATAAACGTTTACAATTGGAATTAGTTTGTTTTATCAATTAAAACAAGAATTCGGATCAATTTAAAGCTAATCGTTTTCATAAGAATTTTTTTCATTGCAACCGAACTATATAATTTTAAGGCGAGTATAAAAAGAGTCAGAGTGGACCCTGGGTTACAACCCCAGCGCCGACGGGAGCCTGTTCAAAGCGAGGGCCAACCACTTAAGGGCACGATTTTGTATTATGGTTGCGCGGGCAAACTTTCGTCATGGGCTGTTTCCTGGCTTTACTTTGCACCATCTAACGTTGCAATTGTTACGTTAGATGACGCTCCGTCAATTGCATTTTGAGCCGCTCTTGCTTTTGATCGCGTGACAGTCTATTAGGATAGTTGCTGCTAAGCGACACCGTGTGAAAAACAAAGATCATTAGCGTCGCCCTTCTCCTTTAATCAGGCTTGGGACTGGCAGTGGCGGAGTTTGGTCACCAGTTGCCCAAAGACATTCTTTTAAGTTAGCATCTCATGATCCAATAATGATCTATGAAATTTACTAAATAAACGTTTGACGTCGTCTTATGACATAAATAGTCATCGACGACAAGACAGATTTCAATGAAAAGAGAAACTTGTAGTATTATTCACAAGATAGATAAACAATCTCTGACTAACATCCAATTTTCAACGACATAGTGTGCAGTTGTGTTTTACCCTCCCTATGTCATCTGTGAAACACATTCCGTGATAATGGAATAACGCAGTTGGCGTAAAATACTGCTAGTACAGGCTTGAAACGATTAAATAACATTCGCATAACTATAAAATTCCGTTAAAACAATCTTAAGAGCGTTTAATATGTTATTTTGTGGTGGAATAAACCGATTCATTATTTTCGGATATTTTTATATTTTCCAATGGTATAATTAACCAATTATATTTTGCCTTTCTTTCCATCCAGTCAAACCATCATTTCTGGCATTTAAGTGTACATAGTATCCGGGTGTATTTTAAAATATTGAAAAAATTATCGTTGACAGTCTCTATTATTCTTGAAATTCTTCTTCTTCTACTTTTTCTACTTCGTCTACTTCATATTTTACATACTTCTTATGCATCTTATGCTTTTTCCAGGGGCGTCAATCCACCCCCTGGGTGATGGAGGCAAACCCTCTGTCCCAATTGTTAGAAAACAAGGAATTCCCACTTAAGATTAAAAAAATATTCCCCTACCTGAAATTTGAGGAATTTTCCTCCGGACCCTCCTAACTGGACGCCTCTGACTTCTTCTGCTTCTCCTTCTCCTTCTTCGTCTTCTTCTTCTTCATCATCTTCATCGTCTTCTTCTTCTTCTCCTCCTCCTCCTCCTCCTTCTTATCCTCCTTCTTCTTCTTGTCGTTGTTATTGTTGTTATCGCTGTTGTTGTCGTTGTCGCTATTGTTGTCGTCGTCGTTGTTGTTTTACTCGGTAATCATCATCATTATTATTATCATAATTTATATAATAACACCTCTAAAACGACAAGAAATATAAAAAAATCGATATTCAACAAACGAATTATACAGCCTCAACTTAACTCTGTAGAATGATAACTTTTCAAGAAATTGATTGACCGAAAAACACTTCCCTAGAAACACGACCAGAAAAGATGGCGGCAGCATTTAAGCAGACGACACCGTTTTGTTTGAATTCTTTGGCGCGGATTATCTTTCTCGGCAGACGATTGGCTGCCAGTTTGATCGCCTTCTCTGGCAGAAGATACGCGGGCGCGTGCTGTGTCCATTAGCGCTTATAATAGACGCGTTTGCGAGGCAGGGACGCTGTCGTCTGCTAGATGCCGCTAATGACGACGTTAACCTATGCGCTATGGTTCCCTGCTCTACATTCAGTTGCGGCGTCGTAATTATAGCAGACAGTCATCGAGTTTAATTGGAGATTCTGGCGTGAGATATCTTACTACGTCATCGCTTCTTGTAGAGTCAGAAATTACAACGTGAACGCCAGGAACGGTGAGTGAGTAGAGTGCATAAGTAAGCAGGTGGTCTATATTGTGATCAGTTTATGTGGAAAAACTTTGTACTGTCAGAGATTCTGTCACGATGTTTATTGTTAAATATAGCATTGTCGAAACTTTGTTTCAACAAATGATGTACGGTCCATGATGTACGGTCACCACCACTTTTCGAAAGTTGTCGTTAGTCGTTACCACCACATTTGGGCTCCGTGTTGAAATGGTGTTGTTGTCACATAATAGGGTAATCAACACACTATCGTTAATGATTAATTAATTAGTAGCCTCTACTGCAGCCACATCCAAGGCGCAAGGCATCGCTAGATGACGCGCCTAAATCAAGCCATAATTTGACGAGTATATCCAGAAGACCAGTCTGTAAGACAGACAGGGTGAATGAGGTGAGTTTTAAATTGTGATCGGAAGGACAAGAGCGTCTCAGATACAGGTACAGAGATATTGAGCATAACGGACAGATACAGGCAGAAGACCTTTCTCTGGAGTTTTGCCTGTTTCCCAATTCGGCGAAAGAGAGAAAGAGAGCAGTGACGTTACAAAGTCCCTGCGCCAGAAGTTACTGACTCCTCACCTTGTCAGTTTCACTTGATAATATTACATCAACAAACACAAGAGAGGGAGAGAAAAAGAGAGAGGCAGAAAGAGAGAGAGAGAGAGAGAGAGAGAGAGAGAGAGAGAGAGAGAGAGAGAGAGAGAGAGTAGTGACGTAACAACACAAATTTTGAAAACGTCAACAGCCTGTGTTGCTATAAGATGTAGTTAAACTTGAATTATAAGCGAACTTTAATGTAAACCTCATACTCAAAGAACGGGGCACAGTTTAAAAGTCTACCTAACATAAATGGGTCAATTGAAAACGAAATGAATTTAACTGATGGCACATTTAGGCCTATTGTCTATTATTCGCAAATTTATTTAGTCACTATGGAACGCAGATTGGAATGGTTAAGATGAGATATATGTTATCGGCCCAGAAGCCGAACAATATCTATCTGTTTCTATCCTGCAAACGTTCTTTAGGGTCGCTTGATGGGATGTCAGTATATAGTTGAACTAAAATGGCTGAAGACAATTCCATTGGCTAATATGACACCCGAGTGAGGTGGTTTCGCTTGGTCTTCGTATGCCAACACGATGGGGACGACAACCTTCAACGCAGTTCTATATATAGTTTCTTTGAAGGATCTTTTCTATTTGTTGTCGTCTATAGCAGAACGGGTGAGATACTTAATTAGCCCCAAAAATTGAGATGCATGTGGCAACAGTCAAGGACCGCCTCTTGAAATCCATTGAGGGAAATCGCGACCATGTTCTGGAATCTGAGCCGTCTGTTTCCGCTGCCAACCAACCCCATTGCGCCCTTCGTCCAGTCTGCGCATGGAAATAGACTGCCTGTCAAGGACGACAGGAACTTTATAACTAGAGTTATGTGAAGGCACAAACTCCGTCGCTGGCAGGCACTTTGCCAGTGCCAGTCCCAAGCCTGGATAAAGGAGAGGGTGACGCTAATGGTCTTTGTTACCACACAGTGTCTTTTCTATTTCTATAAAGTCAATTAAAATTACTCTGTAAGCCATGATGCGGTTTGTCATCTGGCAGGTATTTTATTACTACTCCAGTAAACAAATGTCATCATCATAATTTCATTAATATTATTATCATTATTATAATGATGATAACATAGGCAACAACATAAGTAATAAATTCATAAATATTCATTTCTGCTACTTCTGCTTAGACACCTTTTTATCGGATACATTCTCGCTATTAAATATTGCTGAACTGTAATAAAGTACTGTGACTAACATATTCCTCAACACATTTGTCATGCCATTAAACCTCAAACAACCAACCCTTAAACGAATTAAAAATTTATATGCAGTTGATGTAAAGTCTATGTTGGAACTATGTTTGATTCAATCACAGAGGGTGAACTGATATTCGATTATTCACCCCAATATTTAGCAGGCCTACGGCGCTGACGCTCACGCAAGAGAGCAAGGACCCAGTTTAAAAAATAGGTTGGGCTGCTAATTGATCGATTAGGTGCCTGTGTTTAGCGAGATGAAGGTTCTGATTTAAGCATCAATTGAAGTTACAGAGTTATGGCGATCAATGCAGCGGAGGTAGATCCATCGCTGCATAGCAACGGAGGCTGAAGACGCTGTAAGATTACTTTAGGGAAGGTCGTTGAGTAGGTTATTGTGCTCATATTCATGGAGTTATCCTGAAGATTAAGCCTACCATATGTCATTTTTACCTCATAGCTAATGCTAGTTGAAAATGATGGCCTTCTGGACGCCATCTTCGGATCTAAGAAACAGCTCCTGTGGATTTTTGAGGACTTTTAGCATGTTTCTGTACTCCAACTCCTATATCGATCCTGAATAATAATCCAGCTATTACATGTATGACATATTTCCAGAGTCGTATGGTCTCGAGACAGTGTCTCGGTCTCGAGACGTCTCGAAACAGTTTTTTAGTGTCTCGGTCTCAGAAACCTGCTGTCTCGGTCTCGGTCTCGAGGTAGTGTCTCGCATTTATAGAAACTGTCTTGAAGTGAAAGTCTTGTTCTGTCTCGAACAAGAGATCACAATGAGTTTCGCGTTAACTGTCTTAGAATCTTGTGGCAATATAAAAACTGTTTTCAGGAATTGGTACTATACATGTATACACTACAAGTTTCAAATTGAAATTACGAATAAACCTTATTCCCGAAAACTGATACATTAGTATTTTACATCATTTAATATAGGACCACTTGTCTTTTACTGGCTAGTACTGTCTCGTACTGTCTTGGGCCTAGTGTCTCGGTCTCGGTCTCGGTCTTGGTACCTCACTGTCTCTTTCTCGTCTTGGTCTTGAAGTTTCAAGTCCTGCATACAACACTGCATATTTCCACCATTTAACTAATGCTCCTGGCCTGTTTTAAAATTGCTTACATGGAGTATGTCAGTCCTGCGAATAAGTTTGTTTTCTTTCGCTTCAGTCTGCTCATCAGTCGAGGTCACCTACGTTCCACGATTTCGAACAAACATGGCGCTACCAACTGACGATACGAGTGAGTCTGTTTGTCCGTCCGTCTGCCTGTCTGTCTGTCTGTCTGTATGTCTGTCTGTCTGTCTGTCTCCGCTTTGCCTATTGGATTTTCATATTAAAACATCTTTCACTTCTTCATTCGTTCATTCGTTAGTTCATTCCTTCCGTCATTTGCGCATTCATTCAGTATAAATCAGTCATTCAGTCACTCAGTCAATCACATTGTGAGTCAGTGAGTAAGTCAGTCATCGATTCATCCAGTCAGTCAGCCTGTCAAACGCTTCATCAGTAAGTAAGTAAGTCAGCCAGTCAGTCTATCCTTCAAGCGCCAACCAGTCAGCCAATCAGAGAAATCGGAGCAGAGCGCATTGCATCAATCAGCAGCCGAGAGAGAGAGACAGACAGACAGACAGACAGACAGAGACGGACAGAGACACAGAGTGACAGAGAAAGAGAGAGAGATACGGAGGAAGAGACAGACAGACAAACAGACGGACAGAGACACAGAGATACAGAGAAAGACATAGACAGACAGACAGCAAGAGAAGAGAGACAGGCAGTGACATAGAAAGAGAGCGAGACAGAGACAGAGACAGAGAGCGACCAGCAAGCGAAGGAATGTCATTCGTTTACCTAGATGGCGCCGCCGTCGCTCCGGTCAAATGTCAGAATTAAATGAAGGTCGGGTGGCAACACCCAAATCCCAAGTTCTTAGCCCGACGTCCGCGTCTAAGATTAACCTGCCATTGTATCCCATTAAGGGGGCCCGACCATCGCACTCACCGATTAGCCAGGTCGCCGAGAACGAAAACCCACCCCCAATCTCCCGCAAAATAATGGAATCTCACGGGGGCAGCCAGCCAGTCCAGTCGGCCAGTCAGTCACCCACCTGGTCAGCCAGCCACCCACCCAGCCAAGCGCACTGACACCCGCGCGGAGCGGATGCAACAGTTAATGTGACGGGTGTAAGTTGGCGTTTAAAATCCGCGAGATACGCGGGCTTTCGGAGCCCGATGGACGGATAATCATGCCATTTAGAAAGGATTACTCGCGGCTGACTCTGTCGATCAGCTGGGCCTGGTCAATCCCGATAAAACCGACCTCGGCGGCGGCGGCGGCGGGCGCCCACCCTGTCGGCGGCCGCGCGGCTGCCGCCCGAAGCCCTCCGGTCGAGACGGGCAAGGAGAACGGAGCCCTCCGCGACGCACGGCGTTGAAACGTCAACGGCTGCGCCGGTCGTCGTACGGTAATAGAACTTTGAAGTTGCAATATTCACGACCGAGCGGGGATTAGCGTTCAACTTCCTGCTACGCCTCGGCTCTCGCTGATCTGCGGCCAAAGGACAGATCAAGCCGGATCAAGCGCAGGTTTTCGACCGGCTAAGCCTCTTTCTTTGACGGGATTTGGCCCGTGAAATTTGCAATTAAATTGGCGAGGATTGCGTTCGCGGAGGATGATGCTTCTGCTGCTGCCTCTGCCGCTGGGGGGAGCCAGAGAGATGGAAGAGTAGGAGGAGGAGGAGAAGCAGGAGGAGGAAAGCGAGGATAGGAAAAGGATGAGAGGGAGTATGGATGGATGACAGAGAGCAGCCGACGGTTATTGGAGATGGAAACTTTCGACGCAGCTGCCTCTCTTGTTCTCTGGGTTCAGCGTGCAATGCTTCTGGAAATAGCTTTTCGAGGCAAGGGAACCAGTCTATTCCATCGTTTAGTGAACTTCTGGTTGAGCTATACACCAAACTAAATCGCTGCATCTAGAATATATATGTTACAGGCAATGTGTGAAACCAAAGATTTGGTAAAATGCCTAGACAATTTGTAAAAAACTTTAAATTTAAAAACTCTGCACTAACCCTACACTAATCCTAACCATAGCCCTAACCCTGCGTCTGACCCTAACAATAGTCCTAACTCTAACCCTAACCGTAAATGGATGGTTTTACAAATTGCCTAAAATCTGAAAATCAGGCATTTTATATTGCCTGTAACATTCAACCCCAATTTGGTTATAATCTAAGCATAATCTTTACCATACAAACGAATATGAAACTAATTAATTTTGCCCGTAGCTGGATATTGTTCAGTTCCAGTTTTTAAGCGTGAGTTCCACAAGGAAGCATTATATGCGTAAATACTGGTCTATATTTGTCGATAACAACTGAGTTAAAGTCAAAAGCTGCTGCAAAATTAGGAACGTGCAAGCTCAACATCTGTTGCTCTCATCTTGCTCGACCGCATTGACCCAACGAAGCGAAATGAACATTTATTTCGATGTCTGAACACCAAATATTTGCGACTTGTAATTGGTTAATAAATGATTTACCTATACTTATTTACTTACTTGCTTTTATTAAAAGCCACCATTTTGCCCCAATACATAGTGCGTGTAGAGAACCAGACTAAAGTAATATTAATGAGGGCTTCTGCTTTACGCATAACAAGTAGATTCTATCATGACACGCAGACATTTTGGCGTTTTGTAAATTCCTAATGCGTCGCTTTTAACTGGTCTAAAAATCGTAAGTATCCTGTAGCTTTAAATAATCGCATTTTTCAGGCGAAATAAATTCGAAGTCAATTCCAATTCATTGCATCGTGGAGCAGATAAGGAGGCAGGACGGCAGACTACATGTCAGCACAACCAATCAGAGTGTTTATATCCGAGAACACGACACTTACGTCATCGTGCCTGGCAGAGCGCCAATTGGTGACCTAGTTCGCATCGCCCTAGTTAGAATTGGCTACACGGCTGCAGAGGGGCTAAGAGCTAGAGGTGACAGAATTTTCTATTTCTAAAGAGGCATTTAAATAATTAGTTTGAACTAACAGCTTTCGCTTACTGACTTAATTCTATTCTGTTTTATTCTATATATACTATCCTAATCTGTTCTAATCTATCATGCTGTTTTATTCTATTCTATTCAGTATACTAAGTGACTCATAAATAACCTCCCTGCGCATACGATGCATGGACTTTTTTCTTCTGAATCTTAAATCAGTTTGAACTTGGGTAGTGCGCAAAAAATTGTGTTGGTTTGCTTCACACTTAAAATAAATAAAACTAGAAAGGTTCAGTTTATATAACTAGTTGGAGCCTACATATTGTGAAAATTCTTCTCATATCTAGTATCACCGCTACCTTTCGTGGACACTGTAGCCAAATTGTTATAGCGCTCACCTTTTATTGCGGAGAGTCTCAGGTTCGACCATCCTCTTCCTCCTCTGAGACGTTCATTTGCTGTATAAGGACTTTGAGCAAGTCCTTCGTTCACGATAACTCCTCCGCTGCTTGCACTTTTGCGACAAGCCTGGACGAAATAGGAGGGCGACACTTATGATCTTTGTTCACACAGTTGCATCACACAGTTTCGCCAAATTGCGACTACTTCTTCACTCACAATTTCCAAGCGCCTTCAATTGAGCTTGGCGCCTGATAAATTACGATCGTAATAACTATATTTTAAGGCTAGGCTCATCCCAACTTCAGTCTGAATCCATCCTTAGCTTGAATTAATCTTTCGGTTAAATTTTTCATTCATTTGGTTGACACTTACATGTGTCTTGAATCTTAGGCTACATTCAAGTAAAGAACTGGAAGCCGTTGTCGTTTGAGGCGATTACGGACAACTTGGATGCAACTGTGGAAGAAATACTGGGAGATCTTCTGCCAGTGGCAACGCTATGGGTTCGACTCACGAGGTGACTATACCACACTCACACGATCAAACATCTGTCTAAGCTAAGCACTTCTATAGCTTCTGTTTCATGTCGCTTAAGGCATCAATCACCACTTTCCGATACTCGACCATAACTACACCCGCCTTAACAGCTACTCTACCTCCAATGACTCCTGGAAATCGGAATCTGATCTCCCACGGACTACCCTTTGGACAACCGCCTCTGAATCGATGCAACGCTCGTGAATAAACTGGTGCTCTGCGCTTGGCTTTCGAGTGACGCTTTAGAACTTTGGAGATTACGATTACGATGACGAACAGTCGCCAGTATGAAATTTAGACGGCATATTCCATGGGATGTCTGGTCAAAAGTAAGTAAGTGATCATGTTCCTTATTGAACAATTGCTAATGGTGCATTGTATTGTACACAACTAAACAGCCTTTTGCCGCACGTCTTGTCGTACGCATTACGAAATTTGTCCATGTCTGTTGCCATATGCTGCATATGCTCCATTGACTCCCCTCCAGCAGCAGATCTCGTACCGTATCATCGCTTTGGTATGGTGGTCCTTGCTGGGTCTCATCCCTGCCTTTCTTCGCAATCCCTGCTAATCTACTTAGAGTGCACCGGTCGCCGCCCTCTCTGCTCTAGGCCTACTGAGCGAGGCTCTCTCAGTTTCCCATTTTTGCAGAGAGTTTAAGAATCGTATCATCTCACCAATTAATTACAAAATTATGATCTACAATACTTCGCCGGCGGGCGATTAGTATCAACCGAATGCTTTCAGATTTTGCTGGATGTGGCCTATCTAGAGTTTAACGACAGCTTTTGACAACAGAAGCCGTTGCAGTCGACATAAATGTCCTTGGCATATTACAGCACTTCAAGCATAGGTTCGGAGAAGAAATGCACAGCGCTCTACCTTTTATTCATAACAAGGAAGGTGTTTCATAATAAAATGCTACTATTACTTATATAACAAATCTCAGACTTAAACACGTTCGAAGTGTTCACAATAATTAGACACCTTGTTTAAGATTCAGATTCGCCCTATAAGTACCTGTTCTTTACATTTCTAAGTCGTGAGTGCTGCAATATGCCAAGCAAATTTCAGTCGACGGCAACGGCGTCTGTTGTCATAAGCTGTCGTGTGACTCTGAATCCACCTTCATCGACACCTAACTCCGCCACTGGTAGTACTCGGCAAGTGCCAGTCCCAAGCCTGGTTAAAGGATTTGAGTTGGGCGACGGAAACGGTCATTATTACCACATAGTGTCGCTAAACTGCAACTAACACCACCAACATTGACACCTCAAGACTTGTTTTTGCTCGGGCCTGGATCGGGAGCGTATCTGAGTAGTCGTCTTGAAGAGGCGCTAATATAGCTGTCACAGCAATATTAAATTCATATAAATTCAATTCAGTAAATTCAATGTAAAGTTGGGACAGTTTTGGACGGTGTGTTTCGGACGCTGTGCATTTATTTTCACTGGAGCACGTATATTGTATATATTTCAAATTGTCGTCAACGGCCATTAATGTCATACGACGACGTTAAATCTTGGACTAGAGAAAAGAAACATCTTTGTGAACCACTTTCCTTCCTATTGCTGTCACTTAAAGGCGAATCTGAGACTTAAATGGGGTGGCTAATTTTTCTGACATGTGCACAACAATTAGACACCTCGTTTAAGATTCAGATTTCCCTTATAAGTACCAACCTTACCAGTTGGGCTGTATATAAAAACCTCGAATTGGATCCAGAAGTTATATATGTATTTATGCTTGCAAGCAAGCATACATACCCACATACACCCATGCATACATACATACAGTGTTGGGATGAGTTAACTCATATGAGTTGAAGCTCTCGAGTTAACTCAATTGCTGTGATTTCTGAGTTTGAATTAACTCACTTCAAAGAGTGCAAGTCATGAGTTTGATTTAATTCATATTTTCTGTGAGTTTGAATCATAATTATCAATTTTAAAATCTACTCGTCACTCCACACATCATCATGTTGAAACAAGCCGGAAGGCGGCGTGGTTCGCGGCTACGGTGGCAGGAGTCGAGACAGTTTTTTGTCCGGTGCCTGAATGCCAAGTCATCCTATGTCGCAGCTGAAGTTGCCCCCTCTAAACTCCCCTTATTTTCAACAGCTTTAAATCGCACGTCCTTGTTTTTTTTATTCCCCAATAGCTTTCTTCAATCTTTTTTTTCTTTTTCCACGATGTTCTCTTCACTTCTCCGCTCTAATTGCTCTCTTCCAATCGTCTTTAAGACTTCCCTCGTTGCTTCCAACCTTTCCCAAAGTTTCTCCTCACCGCAACCCCTACTTCCCGATCCCCAAGACACCCCCCAATACGTCCTCTTGACGTGAGACAGCTCCAAGCGCGATCTCTGCGCTAAGCGGCCTCTATTCGACCATATCGTTAATAAGAGATTAGGCGCAGTTGGAGGACGCGCCGGCATTAATTCCGGGCAGGTTCGCGGACTTAGCGGATCACTCGAGATTCAGTCTGCCTAATCCTTGCCCGACGCCGCTAAGGTATTGCCGGACAGCGGCCCGGTCGGACCTGACGGCTACAAGATGCGATAGATTTAATTAAGCGATGAAGGAAAGATGTTAAGCTCGTAACCCGAAAATTGCCCGTCGAAAATTTCAATGAAATAGAGCCAAGGTCTTCGGACACACGTCCGGCCGGCTACGTGCGGGAATTTGTGGGGTTACCACGGCGCATGCATACGGCTAGTGGGGGTGTTCTCTCCGCTGAGTGGGTCCAACTGAGGTAGTTACCCGCCTTTGGGTTAACGCCCCGTTGATGTGGCTACGGGGGAGACGAGAGATGTAATTATCGAGGAGGGAATCCTGTTGATCCTGGTTGGGGATATGGAAGACTCCGGATGTAAATGATATCGTCCGCTAACTGCATATGCCGGGATTAGGGTTGAAACAAAGGGATGAAGGTTGATCAGAGGCTGTCCGGGAAACTGGTCGAAGGCATATGCCGCACGTCAGCGGTTTAACGCTCTTCAGATCGTAAGCGATGAAGGAAAGATGTTGTTTCGATTGGTAGTTAAATAAATGTATTATGTAGAGTTCTTCAAGCTCATGAATATGTAGATAGTATGTGCAGTGAATGTGCGCATCGTATGAAATGGATGTGAGTATTAATATTAATGAATTAGAACAGGTATATTTAGGAATGAACCGAGTTTGATTTTCTTGTTGAGTCCGAGTACCGAGTTTTACGAGTTGAATTTTTTCGAATCCAAGGCCGTGTCCGAGTTTTGAATATTTAAAAAAGTCTCATTCTCTTGATGTTTAGATTGGCAGCTTGCACATAGCTTTAATGAATTATTTAGCTTGGCTTTAGTTAACACTAGGAAGTAGCAACTTGTAGACACTAACAGTAGCAGTATTAGTGTTTTAGTCAGGTCAATTGTCGTTTTGTAATAATGACCAGTATTTTTACTTTTAGTAACGTCGGTTGTCGCTTTATAAATTAAAAAATCGGATTTTCGTTTTCAAAACAAAAAATCGGAAAGATTAATACTCTGGCCCATTGTTTGCCCGAGTCCGAGTAATGCTGAGTACCAAGAAAATTCGACGGATCCGAATTCCAACCGAGTTTTGGTTCATCCCTATGTATATTTAACGTAGGCTGCCGCTAGTGAATATTAACATACTGCATGCAATGAATATGTAAATCGTTTGTAGTGAGTATGTAGATTCTTGTTGATTCCCGCTTTCTGCATTGACGACACTCAGCCTGAACTCAGGAAAGGCGATCCCTGGGGATCGAGGGGGACAAGTCCGCCTCACCTTTTACAGAGAGAGGACACGTTATACAGTTGTCCCATCACATTTCTTACCCCCTGTCATTGGGTGTACCCACCTCTCAAATGAGATCGCTGTCTCTGCCTGATCTTGACCTTATCTCTACATAGGCCAGCATTAGCGATCTTAAATTATACAACATTGGTTCGGAAAATAGGTTCTTTGGCGGAGTAAGTCCAAACCTATTATTCTCTCTACTCCATGCCTGGTATTGAGAGGGTTCACTAGATGGTATTCTGGGTGTCTGATGGAATTGGCTTTGGGGTGTCCATGGTCAACGACTGCTTTATGTTATTCGAGCAAATACCCTTGCAGACTATTCTACGTCTCCCCGATGGGTGGCTATTCGCCAACGTAGAGGAACTAAATAGCCTTCTGGTCTCTTGCGAAAATTGACCCGGTCTGGCTTCCTATTCGTTGGCTTTCCTTCTTTTGAAGAGCACCGCTCTAAAGCTGAATGTGCTCTTTTCCGCGCAGTTATTTTGAACCGATGTCACATCCTTCTCGATTCCCTTCCTCCCACAAGGTCACCCCTTATTTTTGACAATGTATGTAGGTACATACATTTGCCTCCCAGCTGATTGTCAACACTTTATAATTTTGTTTGTTGTTTTGGAGACAATAAAAACACTTGGTTATGATTATATGGTTAAGGTCTGGTGTACCATAAATAATGAACGCATTACTGGTACTTATAGAGCGAATCTTAGACTTAAACGAGGTGTCTAATATGCGTGATCATTTCTCACAGTTCTTTTGTTTATTTTTATATTTTATTAATTTATTCTGAAATTTGATATTGCTCTTCTTCCACCATTTATTGCTCAGAAGTACACACTCGCCTCGACGGCGCAACTGCAGTTGTACTACAGAGCAATAATTGTGCGTGAAGGACTTGCTCAAGGTCCCTACACAGTGACTCCTCGGACGATGGTCAAACCCGCTCACTCAGCGCACACTGAGCCTTACGGGTCGACCGCTCTAACCAATCAGCCACCGTGTCACACGGTGCTTCTTTTGGCTTAATAAAGCTCATTGAACACTAATTCAGAAGTGGTGCAGTTAGTACTAGTAGTAGCTTATGCTTAATGACGCAGTTCTTTAACAAAATCATTTTCGCGACCTCCTCTTTTAGCCAAGCTTGGGACTGGCAGCAAGTGTTCATCTTTTGTTTGATAGAGGACGGTTGACATGGACCATATCTTCCTGATAAACTTGTAATTTTTCATGCTAAGTATCTTCGCGTAGTTGATAAATTATTTAATTCAATCATTAATGAACTCAGTGATTATTTCCGTAATTCAGTCAATAATTAATTCCTTAATTCGTTCCTCAACGAATGAATGAACAATCGAATTAATTAGCTGATGAGTGAATGAATGAATTAGTTAATTTACTCTTTAAGTCGTTGATGAATAAGTTAATTAATTCACTCATTAAACCATTCCTTTATTTGCTGATGCATGATTGGGAAAAAAACGAATTAATTGATTAATGTTATATTGTGGCTGTTTATTTGCCTCTTCCAGTGATTCCTCTCAATCTGTTCTCGATGATATCAAGGAGAAGCTGCTCCACATCCTTCTTCACCAATCTCAACCTCTTCTCTCATCCTCTGGATGTCCTCTCGACAAGGTCAGCTTCCTAAACAATCATCCTTAAACAACAGTCCGCGGCACGGTGGCCGATTGGTTAGAGTGGTCGGCCTGCAACGCGGAGAGTGCGGGTTCGACCCTCGTCCAAGGCGTCATTGTGTAGGGACCTTGAGCAAGTCCTTCGCGCACAATTGCTTTGCAACACAACTGCAATTGCGCCGTCGAGGTGTGTGTATGCACATCTGGACTAGTTCTAAGAAGGAAGAAATCATGTTACAAATGTCTTTCACTGCCTTGTATTGTATTGTATTGTATTGTATTGTATCAGTTAAGAATCATCAAGTTGCCAAAAAAGATCTGTAACTTGAAACGGGGCGAAGTCACGTGTCTGTTTCATATTGCGTTTTACTTAGCCACTCTTGTGTCTTTGCTTTCAGAACGTTTTACATGTTGCAGTGCATTCAGGAACAATATTATGTTATGCTATGCTATAACATGTTATCTTAACATGTTACTACGGTGTTATTTCATGTAATGCCAATATTGTGTGAATCTGTTATGTTATATTAGGCTATGATATTCATGTTATATCACGCTACTTGTATTGTCGCATTCATGTTACGCTATATAAATTTACTCATTTTATATTATTAGTGTCATAGCATGTTACATAGCTATGTTACGCTACGTTAAGTCTTGTTATATTACTTGTGAAACGGTCAGCACAAGCACATTCGTCATATTAGCAATGCTCGAAAAATTCCAATGAAGAAATTATTTGTCGGTAGAAAAGCTCAAAATTGGCAACGAAATAATTTATGCAGTGTTAAACTAATAGTTAACTACACGATACCCGTAATGCTGACATGTAATGCTATCATCATTATAGGCGATATTGAACGAAATAACTCGGGGTGACGTCAGCGGCGTGACGTTGTCATCTGAGAAGCAGACGACATTTAACAGATGGTACGTGGAACAGACGACATCGGATAAAGACTTCAAATTCCCGCCAAGGGATCCTCCACTGTCCGATGATCCGACAAATCGGCGGAAAATAACAACCTCCGATCCGGATTGCAATCCGCCAGCAAATCCGGCTTCTCCGTGTCCCTCCGATCCGGGGCTGAATTACGACGAGGCACGCGGCCCCGACGGGACTCCGAGCGTCCCCGATTATCGCTCATTATCGCCGGCGGGTAATAATAACGACGGGGAAAGTACAGAGCAGTTGCGACTGTTGAAAAAGTGGTACGCTCAGGATTCGAACCCAAGCGTAGAGAGGATGAGCGACTATGCGTCGAGGCTGAACGTCCTTCGTGGCCGCAAGGGAGTGCTCCAACCGACGACTAGCTTAGAGGACGTCGCCTGCTGGTTCAAGCGGACAAGGGACACCGCCTCGATGAGGGTCCCTTCAGAATCGGCGGGCAGCGATGAGGAGGTGGATACGGGAGCAGGTAGCGAGGATGTTGTTGCTCGCCTGGGCGGAAGCCGAAAGAGACCCAGAAGCGCCCGGCGAGGTTCTCCGTCAAGTTCTTCTAGGGGAAAGGCCTTCGATGGCGCGGAGGACAGACCCAGCGGATTCCCCGGCGCGCGGCAGGACGCCGAACTGTTCCACAGATATCACTACGACTCGCGTAAGGAACCGGAAGAGGAGGAGGAGGAGACCCGCACTTCCGGTCCACGTGACGATAACGACGACGATTACTTCCGGTGCGATGTCGAGTACCCGGATGACCGGATGAGGTGTCGAGCGAGACTTCCGGCGGAAGAGGCGACCGATCTGACGGTTCGCGCCGGAAGCGACCCACGAATTGACGCCAAGAGGCCGGAGTCACGTGCCCTTAGCGTCAAAGCGGAAGTCGATTCTCGCGGAAGCGGAGGTCACACGAGGAAGACACACAGCGCATGCGCGTCCCCTCTGAACCTGCCCTTCATGGAACCGGCGAGTGACTCCGGGTTCCTCCTGCATCGCTCCTGCACCCCGCCGCAGCTACGTCACTTCCGCCAGCAGCACGTGATGCGCCTCCAGGCTGCCATGTCACAGGCGCTCAACCTTCACTACATCCAGCATCCGGGCATCTACCACCCTCATCCATCCTTCGATTCAGGCCGCATGCTCCTGTCCGGTGGCTCCCCGCGCGGCCCATACAAAGACCCCAGTCGCCTGAGTCCCGCAGATAGCGGGGTGAGTGACGGAGATAGGCGGAAGAGGAGCAGGGTCTTCATCGACCCTCTGACGGAGATCCCCCGTCTGGAGCGATGGTTCACCGAGGACACCCACCCCTCGGCGTTCATGATTGAACAGTTCACCGATGAACTGAACCGTTCACCCTACAGACAACGGTTCCCACCGCTTGAACCGAAGAATGTTCAGCTGTGGTTCAAGAACCACAGGGCGAAGGTCAAACGACAGAAGATCGAAATGAACTCGAGAAGTCCCTCGTAGGGTGGGAGTGGGGGGACTATGCTCTCGCCCTCAAATACTTGTAATCTGGATGCTTTATATTGCTCCTCTTCGGGATAACTCATCAGGTGGCGACTTTTCGCATTTATATGATTGACTCTGGCGAAATGCAAAGGAATCATTTATTGGTCAAAGCGTCAATTAATGGGAATATATTATGATTATTATTACAACTCCTACCATTATCATCATCATCATCATCACTATAGTCGTCGTCATCATCATCATTGCCAATATTATTATTATTATTATTATTATTGTTATTATTATTTTTATAATTATTATTACTATTATTATCATTATCATTACCATTATCACTGCCGTAATACTATCACTATTACCACTATCATTGCTGCTATTATTATAATTATGATTATCATCATCGTCATCATTATGTTAAGTACCATTTTGATTATCATCATGATCGTCAGCATTATCATCGTCGTCATTGTTACTATTACAACTGCAGAGATCTTGCTTCCTAGTTTTTGTCGAGATTCTTAAAGACTCTGCGTGCAAACTTCCTGCAGATTTTACTGCATATTTTCTTTCTTACAGATTTCGAACATGGAGTATATCATTATGTTCCTTCAAATCAATAAAGCATGCAAAGATATTTTGTTTATTTCTTACATTTTATGACTAGAATGTCCAAGACTAAGAATTTGGTGTACAGCGCTATTACGCCTTTGTGAATCCTGTCTGACTCGAGGTTAGAAATGTACTGGCTTCTGTAAACCAGTTTAATCTACAATACAACCAGGCTTTTATAGCGCGCTTTGATAGGGCAAGTTTTGCACGAAAGCGCACACACGTCTCGACGAAGCAATTGCAGTTGTAATGCAGAGCAATTGTGCGCGAAGGACTTTGCTCAAGGTCCCGTCGATGGTTTACGAATGAATAATAATAATAATAATAATAATAATAATAATAATAATAATAAGAATAATATAAATAATACTACTACTACTAATAATAATAATAGGGAGATTCGGGTCAGTACCCACCATTGCGGAGAAACTGGTGGGTTACAGTGTTTAACAAAACCCTGCGTAAGCTAAACTCGTTGACATCAATCTTACCTTATCTTATTTATACTAAAGGAAAGCACACACAATATTTATTCTAATATCTCGTCCTTATTATATTATTTCTAATTTATTTATATGTATGAGTTCAAGAAGAATGGCGTGTAATTGACCTTCTGAAGTTCAAGGCCATCTCTTGCCAGGAATCAACTGGTCTTTCGTTCCGGGTAAGACCCACGTGGCTAGAGATCCAGGCTTTGGTGACCTCGACATTTTGCATATGTGATGGAAAAGTTCTCGGAACCATCAATCCAGCTTCTACTTATGCATGCTTATTTTCATCAATCCAGGCTCTATCTATCTATATAATTACCTAAGTCATGTGCTTTGTCCGTCACATCCAAGGCGCGTAACTGGACAGAAGTCGAATCTAAGACGCGTGATTGGACAGAAATTGACCGAAATATTGAAGTTGACCTACATATTTATTCGTTGCAAGAGTTTTACAAAATGGGTCCGAATCGCGTTTCAAACAGGTGTTTTTCACATCTGTGTAACTATATTTGCAGTTATTAAAATTAAATATATCGTGTAATGTAAATATATATTATATATTCAAATTAAATGCACACTTAATGTATGAAACTCGATTTTGAGTCGAATGAATCGCCTTCAGGCCTACTAAAATACGCGTGTAAACAACGTTACTCAGAGGGCGTTTCCCGGATAAACATTGCGACGGTCGCTGAATTTCCTTGCCTTTGGGGCGCAAGTTGTAGCCTTTCTGTGCAATTAGATGAAACGGGTTGAATCGTGAGCTATTATATTTTCCTACCCTGGATTCTTCACGGGTTGACAGCTAGTTTAAAAATATTCTCTTAATTCATTGCGGTCGACTCATATTTCTTTTACGGTAGAGTTCAGATTGACCGAACCGCAGCCGTGCTCTATATTTATATAGCATCAGTTGGCAATGTTTTAAAGGTGTCTAGAGAAAAAGAGAAAGGGAGAGAGCCAGACAGACAGAAAGAGAGAGCGTTCTGACTCAGTGATTCCCAAAGTGTGTTTTGCGGGACCTTACCGCTCCATGCTATTGAGAAAAAGGCTCTGTGATATAATTGGATTTTTTAAATATCTTTAAATGTGTTATTACATTCTAAATGATACTACGACCTGAAGACATGGCTTCCGTCGGAAAACCACATTTAAAAAATTTCTAATCTATAAAAGAGAATTCAATAATAAATTACGGTATCATTAATTAAACCTGTATTGACCTGCCTCGTTAGATATAGGGGCCTAAATCAGAATATTGTTAAGGTATTGGTTCTTTCTAAAAAAATGAGATAAAAAAGTTATTTAAAAAGATTGTGATGCATTGCTCTTATTGCTCTATAGCTGTGTTCACGTAGTTTTACTTTCCGAACATTTGCAACAAATCGAAAGAACGAAAAACAAACGAGAACAAGGAACAAGTCAGCGCCGAAGGAAAGCGCCCTCAAGTGTTCAGTAACGAAATGCCCAGTACAAAAACCGTTAATTAATTAATCAATAGTCAATTAATTCAGCAGAAATCAACAAACTAATATCAGATTCAACAAGTCAATATAACGGCGATATATGATAACGATGCTGATAACAGTAATAACAATGGTGCCTACAAAGGTAACGAAAATGACACGGTAATGATGACCACAAAGGTAGCCACCAATCTCCAACACCCACCAACTGAGTTTCTGATCACAAGGTGGCCCCACATTTTAGACCACTGTCAGTTTTCAATCAATCAATCAATCAATCAATCAATCAATCAATCAATGAAACTCGATATAGCGCCTCCTCAAGTAATCTACACATCGGCGATCCCAGTCCAACTATGGCCAAAGAGGACAATTTAAAAAGAAGAGTAGAAGGAAAAAACCATACACCCCAGGTGTCCTTTCTGTCAGGTTCCCCGGACCCTGCATTTCCCACCACCCTGTTAAAAATCTAGAGACTCCACTGCTAGGTCCCGGCAGATTTGAGGCCGGAAAGTAGCTCTTCTTATAAACCGAATTTAGTTCGCTTACTATAGACTCGGAGGCGCAGATTACTTTTATATTGAAGTGCACTACAATTTAACGAGTGTACACGCATTGGCAATTAAAGCGCTTAGAAAATTTAATATACAAATAACTCGTATTTGGCGCTCAGTAAGTAATAGCTTAAAATGAAAGTCCCTTAACAAATCCATAAGTAAGTTACAGAATAGGAAGATTTGTATGCAAACAGAATCTTTCACTCAAAACTGCGGAATCAAATTGCCCCATAAGGCCTATATATATATATATATATATATATATATAACATACTGAACAAATTTCATAATACAGTGTGAGCTGAAAAAGCGAGCCCTAGACTCCTCTTAAGTCTTATCGAACTACGAATTGTTCACACGAAAATTCAAATGAATTCTTATTGGAACTCAATTTAATTATGCGACGGCTAACGACTTTAAAATCTTTTAACGCTAAGTTCTTGGGGTGACGTCCTTTCTAAATAAACTGAATCAGACAAGAAGGTGCTCCGTGCAGGACTTTAATTAAAATGCTATTTAAACTGCTAATAATTAGTAATTGGCAAGCCGCGCGGCAAATCGCCATGCAATGTCGAAGCCCAAGGTACAAGTACAGATTGCAGTTAATATATATATATATTTATACATGTACTTGCATATATATATATATATATACATATCCAGATAGCATACGAACGCTATGCATTAACGGTATACATATATAAACTTGTATATAGTTTATATGTAGGCCTACATGTATTGAATACACACACATACATTGTGTCAGTGGTAGACCCTTAAGTTCAGAGTGCAAAGGCCAAGTACTTAACTCTCTTTTAGGTTAAGTTCTATCGACTGCTGCCAAATAAGTTTATAAAAAGGTTAATTAATTGGACAAAGCCCTTACTTACTAACCTTGATTCTTCGACACAAAACCACATCTGTGACTGATATCGAGGGAACTGTTAATGCAAAATTGCAGTCGAATCGAATATTGAATGGAATCGGAAGCTAAAGTTCGAATTCGACTCAATTCTCTAATCGAATCAGCGGATACGTGTTTGATAATCTTTTAGACGTAGTAAATGCTCGATACTCAAACCACAGATCCACAATAACACAGTTATCAATCTATCAATGTAGATCTAGCGAATTTTTTGCAGTTTAAAACGATTGAAGGTGAACATTAATTTCATATAAAATTAAACAGCACAAATAATTTAAATTAAATAAAACCAGAGAAAAACCCAACTCAAGTCAGTGCGTAGCGACTGTGGACAAGTTGCTCACCCACAATTGCAACAGGAAATCCACCTCATTCATCCCAACCCCGAGTGGAATGGACCGACCTTTGGGGCAGAGAACTCATCATCACCATTGTCATCATCATCATATCATCGTTGTCATCATCATCATCATCATCATCACTATCATCAAAGCAGCTTCGTAGGTCCATAGCTATAACATCTCCATACAAACGGATCTTACTCGCTCTCAGGTAGTGCCAGTCCCAAGCCTGGATACAGGAGGAGGGCGACGCGAATGATCTTTGTAAACAAACAGTGTCGTTAAACTAAAACTACCATCTGCACTGTAGTGTATAAATAGCGGTGAGATTTCAGTAAATATCCTAACAGACTGAGAACTGAAAAAAGACAGATTAACAACAAAAATTTCACGTCACATGAACATGATGAACGCAGTTTCTAGGTTGCGAAATGATCAGAAAATGGTGACATTTTGCTCGTGACACGTTAAGTTCTGTGTCAGATTTAATGACGTACGAACAAAACAAAAACTCGTCCTTCTGTACAGAGTTCGAATCTTTGGTCAGCAGTGGTTGTTTGAAGGTCAATCGTAGGCCATTAAGTGGTGACCGCGTGGTTATCTGCCGACCGTCCGAGCGATACACTGACCTTGCGCCAGGTTTGATGGGGGTCAGCAGTGCTCACTTGGAAATTATTTTGAGGGTCCAAGGTCATCCGAAGGTCGATTTAATACCATTTACATCTGTTTTGAGAGCTCCTGGTCATCTGAAAATTAATATCAGAT
The DNA here is from genome assembly GCA_959347315.1 of Bimastos eiseni. Taxonomy (NCBI): domain Eukaryota; kingdom Metazoa; phylum Annelida; class Clitellata; order Crassiclitellata; family Lumbricidae; genus Bimastos; species Bimastos eiseni. The sequence goes on from OY365816.1 coordinate 27,986,375, forward strand.
CACTGACTCGTTAATTGAGAGTTCAAGGTTCTCCAAAGGTCAGTTTCAGATCACTGACACTTGCTTTGAGAGCTCGAGGTCATCTGAAGGTCAGTTTCAGGTCACTGACACTTGTTATGAAAGTTCAAGGTCATCTGAAGGTTCATATAGGGTCACCAAAGGTCAGCAGGGTAAAGCGATTCCCACATGGCATAACCTCATCGGTGAAACTGTTTTGGTGCATGTCGACAGTTTTCCTTCGATGGTCGTTTCAAGTTGAGGCAATCTGAAGGTCACACCACGATATTTGAAGGTCAATGCAGCCACATGGCACCAATGAGACGCGCATGCTTTGTGTGTTTCGTTAAGGTCATCAGTAGGACATCCGAAGTCGCGTGAAGTACATCCAAGGTCAGTCAAATGATTTTTGAAGGTCAAACGAAGGTTATCAAGAGGTCAAACATAGGTCATCGAGAGGTCGATATGGCCAAGTAACACCAACAAGATGAGCTAACTTTGGTGTGCATCAAGTTCATCCGAACGACGTCGTTAAGTTCATCTGAAGGACATCATAGGTCTCCTGAAGATCATGCAAAGGTCAAACGAAGGTCATCACGAGGTCAATAGACCCAGGTGACGGGAACCCATTTCGGCGTCTGGTTGGCCTGTTCGACGGCCGTATGGAGCATTCCGATAGTCTTCTCGATGTCATTGTTGATAATCTTCAAGTCGAAGTAATGCGCGTACGACTTCTCGAGCTTGAGGCTGTCTCGCGCCAGCTTTTCGAGACTCTGGTTCTGTCGCGGAAGAAAAGACACCGAAAGAATTACCATTAATAAATTGTTTTCAAACGACAATGTTTCGTTGCATTGCCCTTCTCCTTTCTCCAGGCTTGGGACTGGCACTATTTGAGTACGAGCATTGGGGAGAGACAAAAGCGTTGAAACTTTAATTTTTTAGATAGATTTGCAGCAAATCGTCATGAAAAGACTTTATTCTTCTGTGTCATTTATGTCGTTAAGGGCTGCAAGATAAATAGCCCAATGGCCCACGTGCTGAAAGGTCAATCAAGAGGCTGGAAGTTCAAAGGCTCACTTTGAAATATCGTCAACACCCACACCCCTAGCAAATAGAGCTACGACGAGTACATTGACCGTACACTTTCAATGTCAAGATGAGGCAGCATGGGAGATGACGGGCGTATGCAGAAACTAAGAAAATAAAGTCGCTACACTTCATACCCATGAATGCCTCTCATGAGAGTTTAAGAAAATGCTCCTTTTTCTGTGGTGTCTCAAATTCTTAATCAGAGGTATATTGTTGAGTACCTTAAATGAAGGTAGTAGCAATGAGTACCTATTGCTACCTTTGACAAGAGGTATGATATGAAGATGAAGGGCACTTGCCTCGTTGAATTGAGCCAGGGTGGGAGCAGCGATGAACACAATGTAAGGTGCATATTCGGCAGATCGCAACACTTTCAGTGCCTATAAGAGAGTAAAAATAAACATCAAAGAATAATAGTAATAATAATAATAATGATAATAATAATATTAATATTAATAATAATAGTTCCGAGAGCAATACCAATAATAATATCATCATTTTTATTTCAACTGCCAAGCAGCCGTATGATTAATAATTACAAGTACAGTATGAACGGATGATAACAAGTTATTACAGAGTCTAATTTAACTGACGGCAGCCATGCAAGGTGACCATTCCATTATACATCTGATACAATCAACGCCGCTGCCTAGCAAAAGTCTAGTCAACCTTTCGGAGGATAAGGGAATCGAACTTGGTTCCTCAGCGCTGTGCTCCATAATGCGTTCGATATCCATTACTCAGACTAACCCAAATTTTTAAAGCGCCATTTGAAAGCTCTGCACAGGGACACCAGCTTATTCACGAGTGCTGATGGTGGGTGAAATATCATCACACAAAATTGTATCGCATATTGTACTTCTTATCATATTGGAATTTTTAATTATATTTGTACTTGATATTGTATTGTCTACTATCTTCGTACTGGATATCTTAAAGCGGTGGTGCCTTACCTGGGCTTCAACGTCTAAAACAGCGATGAGACCCTTCTTATGGATTTGTCGAACTGTTTCCAATTTCGTTCCATATAGGAATCCCTCATGGGTTCCGTACTCGAGATATTCGTTATCGCCAATGCCTGTCATCATTTCTTCGTGGCTCGTAAAATGAAAGTCGTTCTCGTCCTCCTTATTTCGTAACGACCGCGTCGTGTCTGAAGACAGGAAATCATACTCGTCACCAGAGGCGGTGATCTCGTTTGAGAGGTGCGGGGACACCCAACGGGAGGGGTAGGATATGTGGGAGACGAACATATATCGTGTTCCCTATCAGCAAAAGGTGGGGAACTTGTCCCCCTCGAACTCCCTGGGATCGACGCCTCTGCTCATCATTAAGAAACAGTTCAGGTGTAATTATTATTATCATTATTGATCTTTTTTATGCTCCAATGTACAAATGATCCCCAGGGACTTAAATATCTATTTAAGAATATTATTATTTTAATTATTATTAATATTAGTTAGTAATATTTTTCTGCCCTGAGATACTCTGTTTTCTCATCCATCATGATTCATGCCACAGTTGAATGCAAAAGGTAGATCAACGGTCAACCTTTTAACAACAGTTCAAATAATGAATACCAATTTACCAAGGCAATAGCAGAAACAATTGACAATTACAACAAGCAATTACAAAAACATGAAATACTAAGTACAAATTCCAAAGAACAATTACAAAGAACAATTACAAATAACGATCACAATTTCAAAATTAAAATATACATCACCAAATTACAATTTACATCTGCAAATTACAAATTACAATAACAAAGAGACAGGTAGATTTACACGTTGTACGTACGTGGAAGTGGGTACGAGTAGATCTCCGGATGTCGAGCAATGAGCGTGTTTTTGATATGACGTCGCCCAACTCCGTGGGCACCTCAAACAAAAGACACTCCAACGTTGAAAAGATATCCCTCAAGAAACCATAGAGTAACTGTCTCACACAGCGGGGTAGAAGATAAGTGGGCAAATGGGGAAAGTATGTGTGGGGAACCTATTGTGGTGATTGATATCACCATAAATGTAGTTTAGTTTTAATAATTTAAATAGCACCATAAGTTAGCCAAGGTATGAAGAAAAATCATGGTATTGCAAGGGATATGAATTCATAACTGACAATAACAATAAGAAATGATTATAATTGTCATTAGCTATAACTGACAGTAAATAATAAGAAATAATAACCATTGTCATTAGCTATAACTGACAGTAAATAATAAGAAATAATAACCATTCTCATTAGCTATCAACAAGTTGAATAAATACCGAGGAGAATGAGGGTCTTATGCGTGAATCGTGGAAGACGCATGACCTCTTCGTACGTCCGAAGGTCAAGCTGATCGAAGATGGCGTTGTTTTTTACCAGGTATTTATCGCGAGAAGGTTTCCGCCTTCGGGTGAACCACGAACAATAGACTGCAAGGAACAAATACCGCTGGTCAGAAGAACGAAGGCAGGGAACCAGTCTTTGCGTGCTGAAGTCTACGACTGCTCCATTTTACCATTTATGATTTATCCAGGCAAAGGAACCAGCAATCGTGTGTCAACAACAAGGATTGTATCATCTCTGGATAAATTGAAATCATGCAGCAAAGAACGCACTTCTAATCGATCGCCTGACTTCCACCGATTGCTTACATCATGTCCAGACGTGTTTTCTTCATGCCATGACTGGCCTATGGTGCTATATAAATGGTCTTACTATTATTATAATAATAAAGATTATGATTTAATTGATACTACTACTACTACTTCCACTGCTACAATTACTGCAACTAATAAAATTACAATTCATGGATGAATGGATAAATGGAATACTGAATGGATGGCTGGATGGAGAGATAGATGTATGAACTGATAGATGGATGGATTAACGATTAAAGAAAGGGTGGATGGATGGATGGATGGATGGATGGATGGATGGATGGATGGATGGATGGATGGATGGATAGATGGATGGATTAACGAATGGATGGATGGATGGATGGAAATCTAAATGGACGGTTGGATGGATTGATGGATGGATGGGTCGATGTACCAACCGGTAGGTATCCTCCCTCCCTCCCTTCCTTGCAGTCACGCCCATCCACCCATCAATCATCCTCGGCCCCTCCTCCTCCTCCTCCTCCACCTTCCATCAAACACCATCAGTGCATATTACCAACCGCCTCTGTCCCTCTTTGCCTTGTCGAGGGCGCTGCATGTCATCCTCCACTCGAGGAGCTCTGGTGAGGGGATGATCCCTGCTGGTTCGTGGTCAGGCTGGGCCCACGGCCGGGCCTGCCACCAATCGTAGTCGTCCTTACTCGTCACCTGAAGGACATCGCCGACGCTGAAGGGAACGCCGGCCGCAGAACAGGGAATGAGGTCGTCCTTCTGCGGGTTGTAGTCGAATTCAGCACGAACGAAGATCTACAAGGCATTGCTAGGGTGTAGAAAAAGAAGAAGTAGAGGAAGAGGAGGTAGAAGAGGAAGAGGAAATGGAAGAGTAGGAGGAAGAAGAAGAGGAAGAGAAAATGGAAGAGTAGGAGGAAGAAGAAAGAATGAAGAGAAGGAGGATGACGAAATGGAAGAGGAAGAAAATGGATCAATAACGGGAAGTAGATGGAGAAGGGTACGAGTAAGAGGGGAGGAAGAAAAAGAGGAAGAGGATAAGGAAGAGGAAATAGAAATTAAGGAGGCAGGGATGAGAACGAGGAAGAAGAAACAGAGGAAGAGAAAAAAGAAAGAGAAAAGAATGAGGTGGAAGAGGAAGAAGAAAAGGAAGGGAATTAAGGACAAGAGGAGGAAGCAGTAAAAGACAAAGAACAGTCCCCAGTGCTAACCCTAGAGACAGCAATGGGTTTGAAGAGTGAAGAGATGGCGAATTCCTTTATCCAAGCCTCGGAATATCAAGGTGGGTGGCCAGACCTGTCTCGCTCATCTTGATTCGGTCATATTTTATCACAGAGTTTCTATGAGGAATTTGTAGCATCAATAATAATGGTAAATCTGTCTTGGGCTTGAACGTACCTCACACGGAGTTGGTTGATTGCGATAACTCGGCACCACTTTCAACATGACGCTGCCACGGACATCTTTCTAAAAGATGATGGTAATCATAAACAGTAAATCAAATCCAACCAAACTTAATCTACTTCAATCCAATATCATCTAAAATACAATCTAATCAACACAAATCAAATCCAACAACTTCCACTGTATCATTACAGGAAGAAGGGCAGCCTGTAAAGTCAGCCTGAAACCACCAATAAGTACGAATTGCCAGTGACATCCCTTTCTTAGCATTGGCTTTATGACGACAGTGGCCTGGTGATGATCACTGTCTCATCTCTAATAGCTACCAACATTTCCACAACCTTTCCATCGACTTACCAACATCGTCTGCAGAGCTTCCGAAGTCTTTCCAGCCACGCTCACATCGTTTATTGCTCGGATCTCATCACCAATGTGCAATGTCCCTAAAATTAAAATGTTCTAACAATGTTCCGAAAATCAAATTTTCTAACAAGGTTCCGAAAACTGAAATGCTTTAACAATAATCTTAAAATAAAAATATTCTAATATTGTTCCTAAAATAAAAATGTTCTAACAATGTTCTTAAAATAAAAATCTCTAAAGTTTAAAGCCCGTATCAATGTGCGCTGAGGGAGCGGGTTCGACTCTCATCCGAGGCATCACTGTGTAGGGACCTTGAGCAAGTCCTTTGCACACAATTGCTCTGCATTACACCTGCAGTTGCGCCGTCGAGGGTGTGTGTACTTCTGAACTAAACTGTTAGAAGGGCGATATCAAATAACAGTTGTATTGTCTTATCAAATTTTTTGTTTGTTTGGTTGTCAAGTATATAATGATTAAGTATCAAGGTCAAGTCAAAGGTCAATCATCAGGGTCGATCATCCTCACCCTGCTTGTGGATCATTCCTCCTGTCATGATCCGTGCGACTAAGCAACGACCCTCGTGATCGATTTTCAAGGTGATGCCCTTCAAATAAACAGATAAAATCGCATCAGCAGGAATAGGGTTCATGCCATGAAACGTCAATCATATCTGCATGAAGGTCAAGGTTCGTGTAAAAGGTCATATCATAAATGGTGAGAACAGACATTGTTGTAAAAGAGGAACATTGAAGTATAGTGGAAACGTAAATTTTTTTTTATTGTTCTCATCATCATCAGATATAAACAATGATAAGAGTTAAAATAATAACAACAACAACACAAAATGTTTATAATACAATAATAATGATAATGATAATAATAATTAAAATGATGATGATGACGATGATGACGACGACGAAGAAGATGACGATGATGATAATAATAATAATAATAATAATAATAATAATAATAATAATAATAATAATAATAATAATAATAATAATAATAATAATAATAATAATAATAATAATAATAATAGTAATTCCTACGAGAGGCTCTGATGAGTTCTTCTGGAATTGAACGAGGCGGACATGTTGGATGTTGTCGAGCTGAACGCTTCCATTGACACACTCCATGTCGATCTCTCGACCTCCGATGATGCATGGAGACGTTGGACAGGAGGATGCGACCGGTGTGCTGTCTTTTCTATACTGTCCCTCGACTATCGAGTCGTGCGACTGTAGCAGACCCTGTCACAAGACAGATACAGACAGAATGCGAAAGACTGTTGTCAATCTTAGTGCTCGGAGTACGCACTCAAAGGGAGTGAAAGGCTCGGCTGAACAAGGTCTCCTCCATGTTCCTCTTGCTCGCAGACCCTCTAGGCAGAGTCGTGCCTTCCCTGTGGGTGGCCCCTCCATTTCGAGTGACCTCCCATTGACACTGTGCTCCCTTCCTAGAACCCCTTCTCATGCATTCCTCTCTCGTCTTAGGACGGCTTTGGAAGCGCTTCCCAGTAGTTTCCTGAAGAGACTCTATGAATGAATGTATGTAGACATCGATATGTGGCTGCGATTGCGAACTAGTAAACAAGTATATTATCAAAGCATCTTATCGGTCAATGTCTCCTCCGCAGCTGAAATGTACTGGAGATGCTGGAACGGTGCCAACAGTTGCAGCAGCAACATTAGAATTGATTGATAGATGCTGCTATGGTCGGTTTCAGACGATGCGCAGAGGATGCTCCCATGAGAAGACCAATAGAACATCCTCGGTTGCCTCTTAAGCTATCCGCAGCCTACACGGATTCCTCTCCCCTTCCTTCAATCCATCCTTAAAACTTCATCCTTCTTTGCATCCGCCCAACTGCATGCTCAATCCACAAAACAATCAACACGCAAACAAGCCGCATATCAATCGACCAACCAATCAATCGATAAATCAATCAAACAATCAAGTAACCAGCCAGTCAATCAATCAATAAACCAATCAATTAATCAATCAGTAAACCAGTCAATCAATCAGTTCATTCATCCATCAATCCGTCCGTCCTTATTTTTCCTCCCTTTTTAAATTCAAGCTCTCAAATAAATCGATGCCTTTTATACCATCAGCTAATACAGTAATGAAGGTGTTAAAAACCGATCAAAAACAGATATGCAATATAAATCCATGAACGTTATGTATAATGTATACAATGTATATATATATATGCAATATATATATACAATGGATAGAAACACAGACAGAGACCGAGACAGATAGATAGATAGAGAGACAGACAGACAGACAGATAGAGACAGACAGACAGAGACAGACAGACAGAGACAGACAGACAGACAGAGACAGACAGACAGATAGAGACAGACAGACAGACAGAAAAAGAGGGAGTGAGTGAGTGAATGTGTGAATGAATGAGGTCTCAACTCAAACATTTCAGTCCTAAACTCCAATCAAAACTCTAACCCATACCAGCAAAACTCAAAACCAGCATGAACCTACAACACACTCTCTTCAAATCTCAATTCACCCAAACATGCAAAAACTGTAAAATCTCTTTAAAAGCAAAATTAAAAACTCCGAATTTCACCAAAAAAATAGAAGCTGCAAACTTTCTTACATACAGAAAGATTAGTAAGTAAGATGACTTACTACAAGATGAGGATTGAGGAGAACATTACTGAGCTCTTTCGATTCCTCCATACTTGACTCCTCAATGCTCTCGAGTACCTAAATGATGATCATCATCATGCATGAGCACAGGGACAGAAACGTTCCGTTTCTTTTAAGGATGTTTAAATAATTCTAACTTCATCATCGTCGCTATCATTACCATCATCATTGTCGTCATCATCATCGCCGTCGTCGTCGTCGTCGCCGCCGCCGCCGTCGTCATCATCATCATCATCATCACTAAAATCATCATTATGAAATGTGCAATAACAAAATCAGGACATAGAAAATTCACTCAATGTATATTCCACCCAACTATGGGGCAGAGAAAGTCTTCAAGAGTTGAGCCACACTACAATGAACAGAGAGGTGTGTAGAGATGTGGTCAGAAAGACATCAGACACGCACAGGCCATGAGCCCATGGTTGCTGATTGGCTATTTATACAGATACATACGTACATACATACATATATACATACATACATACCTACATATACAAATGGTTAGACAAATGACTGCAGGCCCTTTTCTCCGTCTGCCTCTCACTGTTAATAATAGCCAAAGGCTTTTTCTCAGAGGTTTCCGTGCTGAGAATCCTGAGATCATCTCAGAAAAGTTAGTCTTCGAGAGGCGCTATATAAATCTAAAGATACAATACGGTACATACGCACATACACACATTTACCTACATATATAACATACCTCTTTGGCAACTTGCACCGCTTTTGCACACGTGACAGACTTCAGCAAGGCCACCGGATGTCCGCACATCTTGTCGTAAAGCTAAACGAAATACGGGGAAGAAAGCAAACAAGATCACTCAACGTAACGTAACTTATCTGAACTTAACTTGTAAAGTAAAGTAATATAAGCAGAAATTATGTAACGCGAGAGAAAAAGTCCGTCAACTGGAATAGTCCTGCAAGTAGCGGAATAGTCCAAATAGTACCAATTTTTGTGTGTTATAATTATAATATATATGGTCAACCTTGTGGTCAGTATGTGATATATGTATACATGGCAAGTGTGTGTGGCGTGTCTATGTGGTCAGCCATTGTGGTCAATCAGTGTCTGGGTGGTCAGCCATCGTGGTCAGCCAGTAGTGTCAGGGTGGTCATTCATCGTGGTCAGGCTGTGTGGTCAACGGGTTTGGTCAGTTTGCGACTTTGCATGAGGTTAGTACTGCATACATATGATCATTCTGTGTGTCATATCCCAGTGGTCAGTTTGTGTCTCTGTATGTCCCAGTGACTTCATTTTAGTACCAGTAAACGATTAGGTTCATCTAGGTTCTGGGGACAATATCGCCGACAGATTCCCAAAAGATAAATCCAGACAATGCTACTACAGAAGTGTAATTGACTAATCAGGAGACCATTTAGCCAATCATTCAATTAAATCATTTAATTACGTAACTGACTAATGAGGAGTGCAATTAACCAATCATTTAATTCGGGTATACCTGGTTAGACAGCCACAGCAGTGCACACAGTCTCAAGATGGCACGGTCTCGACTCTGGCTCTGAAGGTATTCGGGGTCAAGAGAGGTCGACTGCATCTAATCCCCGAACGACTCTGTCACTATTACCTCGCCGAAGCTCAGCATAAGACGAGGAGAAGGCATCGCTCACAAGAGGATGACATAATATTTGAAGATTGCTATCATCAGCAATGACAATTATATCTTAACTTGATCGACAGATCAAGAGAATGACGGAGAATATATTCTCAGCTCAGTCGTACGACCAAAATCGTTCTCCTCTTGTCGAATCAACCTTGCTACAAGTTCCTATTGAAATGGAGGATGTGATTTTTTAGCCACTCGAAAGATGATTTTTCAACCACTTCAGAGGTCATTTTTCAGCCACTCTAGCGGTGATATTTCAGCAACTTCAGAGGTGATTATTCAACCACTCCAACTAAATAACGGGATGACGAAAATAATAAGCTCCGTCAGAGTCTTCTCTGGCCTGCTTTTCTTTAATTATAAGATGCCTGTTACACTTCAATGTTATTGTCTGCTTTTAAGTTTATGTATAAGATTGCAAGCTAACGATTGGTCCTGGTTATAATTCAAAGAACTCAAAGTAATCCACGATCGAGTAAGCCGATTTAAATGAGTCAGCCTCGATTTGGACGAGTATTCTTATTAAGTGAGTTAGTAAGATCTACTCATCAAACTGTGATAGCTCAGCAATCTGAAAACATCGACCTTGCTTGCAATGCTGCGAAAGCCCGAGAAACTTCCATTCTTTCCTTTTCAGAAACACATAAGCTAGATATCTCTGGTCTCAGAGAGCAATACACAAAGCAAATCGAAACATCTTCACAAAGTCCACGCTGAACAGCAACTGGAATAAGAGACAAAGCTTCAAAACCAAGCATCGCGCCGTCACAGCAAACGGATAACATTCCCGCAAAATCTTCTTCAAAGCACCACCACACGAATTCAAACGTTTCACTTCGAACTCAACTCAGAACGTCACTCCAACAACAAAAACAAAATTCGCCGACGCCAATCCTTCCCGCAAACGAACACGATCGGTCAATCCCGCAGAAAATTAAACCGATATCTTGACAAAAATCTGCAATTTCCGACAATCTACGACTATTCGATTTCTACGAAACTAATCAAGATGGCCAGGCGTCGTCAAGAAAAACGTCTGCTTTCGATAAAAACGAAAAATAAAGAGGACTTCGTTGCGATATTAAACTCGGAACTGTCTGACCCAAACGCGTCCTCCGCGGATTTTATCAGCATCGTCAGACCAGTGAAGAAATCTTCGGATGACGATGTCGCCGTTTTGGATAAACAAACCGCGTGCGTGACGATGTGAGGCTATAGCTACGTAGCGCTGTCGTCGGAAATCGGATTTGCCGACAGAATTGGACCCCGTGTAAACAGCTCCGACGAATAAATTTCTGATTGGTTCACGTCACCTAGACGCGGAATTCAGCACGCCAGAGGATAGCTGTTCCTGTTCCTGTTCCGATAATCAGTTTCTAAGTTAATTAGTTCACTATCGGATCAACGACCAATATTTACCGGGACTGGAAAGTCCCTATCGAATGTTGTGTCGCTAGTTTTTGGGCGATAATCGGGAGCGATAAATTTTCCAGTCTAGTCAACGTAAGAAGCTTCATCGTTTACTTATGGATATGAAAGAAAATTGACGAATAACTACCAGACAAATGTCAGCATAATTTTTTTTTAATGTTTTTTGAGGTTAAAAACTTAATATTTTGAAGTGAAGGCAAAATTTAAATTGGGGTGACATCTGTGCTTAAGAGTGAAACGTGCGGATGGAAATTTGAAGAGTAACCGCTCCTCTAATATAGATTTCGGACCCAATGCCATAATTGCGGACTGCTCATTTTGTCATTTTCCCACTTACTGAAATATTAGTTCCCTAACTTCCCTTAGAACTGCCAGGATACTTAAAAATTCGCAACTTTGCGTCAAGAGCGAACAGCAACGGAACTGTCTTCGCATGGGAACACACCTGGCAACACACCGACTGCTAAGCTTCTCATAACGGATGGCGACTGGGATCGATAGCGGAACCCGGGCCTCCTCGGTCCAGCTCGGCTGAGCACAGAGACATCCGACCGGTCAGGCGACTCATGTGCCTTAAAATGTAACCTTTTCATATATTAAGTCACCCTCGCATCAAGGCACCAGAAAACAACCCATCGAATGGTGAGGAAATTTAGGTATTCATGGCCATAATACTTGGTTAAACACAGGGAGATAATTATTATCGAACTGTTAAAATCATTTCTTTTCCAAGCGAGCAGGATGTCATTAAAATTGAATGCAAATTGTGTGGCATGGTGGCCGATTGGTTAGAGCGGTCGTCCCGTAACGCTCAGTGTGAGCTGAATGAGCGGGTTCGACCCTCGTCCGAGGCGTCACCGTTTAGGGACCTCGAGCAAGTCCTTCGCACACAATTGCTCTGCAGTACAACTGCAGTTACGTCGTCGAGATGTGTGCGCGCATTCGCGCACGACTTCATCTATAGTTCCAATCTTAAGAAACTCACCATCCTATAAACTTCAAAAAAGGCTGTAACTTGTAAGGTATATCAAACATCCCTTATAGAGGACACACTTCTCAGTATTTTCAAAAATTGGACTGTTAAATATTGATAAAACCAGGCGTCTGCAAATAGGAGAGTTTATGTATCGCTATAATTATGGCTTATTACCAAGTGTTTTTAATAACTTTTACCTCACCTCTAATCGTCACTCCTATCAAACAATAGATTCGACATCCTACGACCCTCTTTATCCACACACAATTACTCGATTGTTCGCCATTCAATGTACTGGATCCAATTTATGGAATCTTCTCCCAACATACTTATATTCAAGTTATTCAACACCAACCAAACGTTAGATTATTTAAAAATAAACTTCGCCTCTATTTGCTTGAAAACACCTCTAAGCATTGAATGTTTGTATTTCTGTCATTGTCAGTGAATGCAATGAGCCTTTAGTTAAGGCACTAGTTAAGAGTAACTTCTATCTATTTTACTTAACTGATTTGTGAATGTTATTAATATCGGTAGCCCGTGGCCCGTTTATAAATTCTACATAGGGGCTCCTGGTTAGCGAGGTCTATGGCCCCGTTTGGTTCCCCAGTGTAACCAGATCACGCATTTCTGATAACTTGCTCTTTGTCATTTTCTTGTGATTTTTTGGTTACCAAATAAATTGAATTGAATTACGCCTTTTTATCACTTGATACGATGCTACATAAATGGTGACTTCGTTCAATCGTAAGTGTTATACGAAACACCAACAATTGAACACAACATATTAATTGTTTTTGTGTGATGATGAATGTATGGCTTTATTATTTATACTTTTAGTTGTTAAGTTGATATTAATTCGTTTACTTTGTAATCCTGAATGTCTGGATTTATTATTATTCATTTGGTTGTTCTGTTGATTTGGATTATTGAATATTATCTATAATCCTATACAATAAATGATGTACTGTTAATATTAAATATTACTTGTTAACATTTATATAGATAGTTTGACATTGATGTTATGGAATTGTTTTGATGCCCTGTAAATAAGATGGAAAAAACCTTCATGGAAAAAAAAATGAAATAAGAAAAGAACCGATACGGTCAAAAAAGAGCCTTCATGAACAAAAAATAAGCTTTATGGCCACATGAATAAATTTTACATATGTATGTTTGTACATTGTATGTATATATATATATATATATATATATATATATACATTTATACAATATGTATGTTTATATATGTAAGAATAAAATGTAATAATCATATTTATGTTATGAAATATCTAGGGCAACCATTTGTCGAATATTGCTGTCTCAACAACCAGTCATGCAGAAATGGAATCAATAACAACACAAAAGGAAGAAAAAAACAGAAAGACAAAGAAAGACAACATAAAGATAAAGGATTAAAACTATCTACAAAATTGAACTGAAATGTAACAAATTCTGAAGACGTCAACAGCCTTTGTTGCTATAAGATGTCGTTAAACTGTTGAATAATAATAATAATCGAAAGTGTGTCAGCATGCATCTGGAAAAAATATCGATGGGTAACAGGAAGACAAATTCCAATGCAGTGCAAGTCCCACTCATAGAGAAAGAAGGAGGGCAGCGCTAATCATCTTTATAAATGACACGGTGCCGTACGTTTAGCAGTAGTCAACCACCTGTAGATTTTCCGAATCCCGACGTTACACCTCAGTTCACCTGCGTTGAAGCGCTGGCTCAAATCAAACCGATTAACGTAAAGGCATAATGACGCCTTAGTCGTACTCGTAATCACCAAATTTATATAGCGCCACTTGAAACTCAACAGCCAGGCACCAGTTTCTTCAACGTCTAAGCACAGACTGTTATAATTTCAATGAGAACTTTCGTGTTAGACACCTTCAAATCTCTAGTGTCGACACCATGTATTCGTTTAATCGCTTGAATCGCAAATGAAAATGTACACCATAAGGCGCTGGTTCAAAAAGAGTGCTTAAATATTCGTCCTGTCCATTTGAAAAAGCTCTACCTACTTTGGATATCCGCTGGACAACCCGTCTGACAAGACGCAGCACTCATGAATGAGCCATAGTATCCTGAGGTCTGGCTCTCAATGGCCCCTAGACATTTTTGAGATTATAAGATTGCGGTTACTACCCAAAACCGTCCAATACTTGCTTGGCCTTCCAACAAGACAGGATGAAACCTTGAATTGTACCTGAAAGTCTTTAGGTAATTCAAGTCCTTTTAGACTTTTACGTTTTTTTATGTTTTAGGCCGTTCGTGTCTCTGTGTTTTCCCCAGATTTCTGGGCATTTTAAGCTTTTTTGAAATTTTCCAGGTTTTTCGGTTATCAACGTACGCACCTTCTCTCTGGACAAGCCTCTGATACGACGCATTGCTCGCGAATAAGCTGGTGCCCTGCTTCTAGCTCTGAAGCAACGCTCAATAAATATCCATGTTACGGTGGCGATAGAACGAAACTCGGCCGCTGCTCGCACTCTGACATTGCCAGTGCCAAGCCTGGATAAAGGAGGAGGACGCTAATGATCGTTGTTATCATCACATATTAGCATAAGTTCCATAACAGTGTCGTTAAACTGCAACTACTACTACTACTTCCCTACTACTACTACTAGATCTCCTATTGCTAGCAAGCGAGCAGTGGTTATGGAGTTGATGGCATGGATGTGCTCACCCTCAGAAGAGCGTGGAGTTTTGCGTCGAGAAGAATTCTCTGCAGGAAGTCGTAATTCTCTGTGACGACCGTCATCTCACGCAACTCAAGGAACTGATCGAGGACTTGATCCAGGACATCTGACGCAGGGAGGAAGAGGTCAACGATAGGATGATAAAGAGATGGGATGGGATGAAATATAGATGACGAGATGATAAGGAAGTAGCATATAATGGCATAAAGAGGACACGATGACAAAGAGACATGACAGATGACAAGATGACAAATAGGATATAATGAAATACAGATGACAAGATGACAGATGAAGATGTAAGGATGATAAGAACATACGATATGATGCAATACAGATGACAAGATGCCCTCGTTCTGTCTACCTGCCTTCCCATCTTGTAATTGTAATTTGTAATAGTGATTGTAACTGTCAGTTGTAACTGCATTTATATAAAGCGCCGCTCAGAATCAGGTCATTTGCATATTCATTTGCATATTCATTTGCATATTCATTTGCATATTCATTTGCATATTCATTTGCATATTCATTTGCATATTCATTTGCATATTCATTTGCATATTCATTTGCATATTCATTTGCATATTCATTTGCATATTCATTTGCATATTCATTTGCATATTCATTTGCATATTCATTTGCATATTCATTTGCATATTCATTTGCATATTCATTTGCATATTCATTTGCATATTCATTTGCATATTCATTTGCATATTCATTTGCATATTCATTTGCATATTCATTTGCATATTCATTTGCATATTCATTTGCATATTCATTTGCATATTCATTTGCATATTCATTTGCATATTCATTTGCATATTCATTTGCATATTCATTTGCATACTCATTTCCAGTCTAGCTGTTGTTTGTCTATGTATATGTGTAGGTGTACGTGTGTGTCTGTCTGCCTGTCTGTAATTCCGTCTGTCTGTCTGTCCGTCTGCCCTTCTGTTTGTCTGTCTCTGACTGACCCTTTGATGTTGCATCTTCTCTGTTTGACGTCGACGGACTGCTGTGTTCGTCCGTCTGTGCAGACGGAGTGGTCAGTATGTCCACTGACGAACAATCGCTGGACACGCTGACCAACGCCCGATTCTACAAGCGGAACAGCAACAGCCGCCATCTAAAGACTGTTCAACGAGACTTGTCTAGCTCGTTGACAAAAAATTACGTAATTAGGTAACGTAATTAGGTCATGCCATCATTCTCGATCAACACTAATGTTGCTCATTTTAGCACAATTGTCTGATGATGCAGGACTGAAGTTGTGGTGACCTACAGTCAGTCACTAGTGTCAAGCCACGGTCAAAACGCCAGACTTGGTGCCAGGTTCCAAAGCATTGGAAACTAGCACGCCCACATTAAGTGACCTGAATACATGACCTCACATGACCTCAGTTGATGACCCCAACATGAGACAAAAACGTCATTAAATGACCTCAGTCCAGGACCTCAAGAAACTACCTCAAAACAGTACTAGTCCTAATGATCTCACTACATGACCTCATTATGTGACCTAGATACATGACTTATCACATGACTTAATTGCATGACCTAGATACATGTCCTACTACATGACTTCGATACGTGACCTCATTTCATGAACAATTCTCATTGGCGCCAACAGTCCAATGTACAAATCGATACATAGCCAAAAAGCACATTATTATATTATAAGGACTACTGACGCCACCTAGGGAATGTTTTAGAACCATCTGCAGCCACCTGGCGAACGCAAGACGAACGCCTGAGTACATCACCCCATTGACAAATAATGTTGAAAATGGTAGCGCTAAAGAAGCTCTATTGTGTGAAAGGTTAGAAGTCGGAGGATGCTGACCTTCAACCTTTGGCGAACAATGAACTTCTTCATTTCGTCGATCGTCTCCTGAAGGTGGATCTTCGGAACGCGTGTTCGGTCCTGAAAGAAAAATTCATCCATTAGAAAGTGGTCAGTCTGTTAACAGTTATGAAGAATTATAACACTTAAAACATTTACATTTGAAACCGTTTTAATGCTACATAAAATTAATTAAGCAGCAATATAGTCTGTGATTAGGTTTACATTTCTGATTTTCATGTTCTGTATTGTGAACTTCATAATTAGATACTTATATTTGCGTACGTACACATTTTCGGGCTCACTCCCTCCCCACCATACGCACTCGTACGCAAAATGGCCGAAATTTGAACCCACCCCTCCCCTCGCTGCGTACGTAATATGTGGACGGCCCCTCAGTTCGAGTGGTCTGTTTGAGTGACCAGTATGTGTGGTCAGTCAGATCAATATGTGTGGTCACTGGTCAGTGTGAATGATCAGTTTGCATAGTCATTCTAAATGGTCAGTTTGAGTGATCAGTTTGAGTGGTCTGTCTGTGTGGTAAGTTTGCATAATCAGACTGCATGGTCAGCTTCAGTGTACAATTCTTCAGGTCAGTCTGCATGCGGTCAGTTAATAAGGTCAGTGTGATCAGTTGGACATGTCCACCCATTCAGCACCTGGGTTTGCCCTTCAACCCAAACTGCAACGACCTTGACTTCTTCCTTTGATTGACATGACCTTCTGACCTGGATCCATGGATGTCGCAGCGCCTCTTCGATCGTGATCCGCTGGATAGGATCGACCTGGAGCATGCGGCTGACGAGGTCACGTCCATCCTCCGATATGTGTGTCCACTGGTCGTTCTTCGTCTGTGCGTAATGTAAAATCACGTAATGTAACAACGCAATGTAACACAAGACGACATGAAGCAGCAATGTGATTTTTGTAATGTGCCATGATGTACTCTGATGTAAAATACAAATTCTAGAATAGGTGGTATTTTATTTTCATTAATCCATTAATCAATTGCTGCTTATTTGCATACTCATTTTCTGGGCTATTGGCATTCATTTGCATATTCATTTTCAAGGAAATTGGTACTCATTTGCACAATCATTATCCAGGATATTGGTCCTCATTTGCATATTCATTTTCCAGGATATTGGTACTCATTTGCATATTCATTTTCCAGGATATTGGTACTCATTTGCACAATCATTATCCAGGAAATTGGTACTCATTTGCATATTCATTTTCCAGGATATTGGTACTCATTTGCATATTCATATTCCGAGATATTGGTGCTCATTTGCATGTTCATTTTCCAGGATATTGGTACTCATTTGCATATTCATATTCCGAGATATTGGTGCTCATTTGCATGTTCATCTTCCAGGATATTGATACTCATTTGCATATTCATTTGCCAATGTTTTGGTGCTCAAATGAATATTAAACCGATGCATTTCAAGATGGGGAGCCAGTAGTTTGCGATGGAGGGCCTCTGGAACAACGTACGTCAAAGGCACCGGAAGTGATGGCATCGAAGAGTCTGTCTTTTGTGCCGGAGAAGGGCAGCTGGCCGCAGAGCAAAACGTAGAGCAGGGCACCAGCGCTCCAGACATCCACTGCCGACCCGTAAGGCACCCGTTCCACCATTTCCGGTGACATGAATTGAGATGTACCGACCCGACCTGTGCAACGAGAAACACACAGGAAACATTTAGTTCCAGTTATCATTCCAATGGAAGCATATGCGTAAAGCCTAACGTATGGGATGCCTGCGGCAGTAAGGGCGCTCAATTAGAGTGCATTAGGGGCGGCCATATTGTTTTCACATAGGGGTAAGAGATTTTCAAACAATGGCTTATCATCAATGGCAACTGAAATTTTGTCCAATTAGTATGCATTGAGTAAAAACACATTAATATGCAAATGAGTACCAATATCCCAAATAATGAATATGCAAATGAGTGCCAAAATCCTTGAAAACGTATATGTGAACGGGTACTCACATTCCGGAAAATAAATATGGAAATAAGCACAAATATCCAGAATTATGGAATATGAAAATGAGTATATAAATCCTAACATATGCATGAACAAGTGAGTATCAACATTATGGCAAATGAGTATGCAAGCGAGTAACCTAATGAATATGCAGATGAATATGACTATGCAACTGAATATGCAAGTGAGTATGCATATGTAATGAATATGCAGATGAGCATGCAAATGAGCTACCTGATGAATATACATATCAGACTTACCTCCGGTGATAAATCCGTTGCCCTTCAGCTCGACGGCGATACCGAATCCAGCCAACTTAACGGGAGCGGAGTTGGACTTGTCCGCGAGCAGGACAGAGCGTGGGTTCAAGTCACGGTGGACGATGTTGTTGAGGTGGCAGTAGGACAACGCCTGCAGGATCTGCCTCATGTAGTGACTGAACGAAGAAAAAGAAGAAGAAGAGAGCACAGGTGAACGGTAACAAAGGCAGATGGATAAAGGTAACAGGGCAAAAGTAAAAAGATGCAACAAAGATAAAGGTAAGAGGATGTAAGAAAGGCAAAGGTGAGAAGGTAACAAAGGCATATGGAAGAAGGTAACACAGGCAAAGTCAAGAAGACAAAGACTATGGTTAGAAGATGTAACAAGGCAAAGGTAAGAAGGCAACAAAGCCAAATTCATAACAACATGCATACATGCTCTCACAAACAGTATACTACATACTTACCGACCCATGTAATCTTACAAGCAGCATACAATACACTTACATATTCTCCCAAACAATACACTTACATATTCTCCCAAACAATACTCTTACATATTCTCCCAAACAATACACTTACATATTCTCCCAAACAATATACTTACATATTCTCCCAAACAATACATAACATGCTTACATACTATAACTCATAGTATGCTACAAGTGTGAGTACTTTCACTTACAACATGCCACAAACTTAAAAGCTATCAGTAACAGTGTGTGCATACTCGTGACTACCACTGACAGCATACATGAAAAAAACGTAACAGCAAACATTAACACAACAGAATGACAAAACATCTGTTTCACTCATTGTCTGTAACATATATAAGACCACACACAAAAATTTATCTCCATAAAGCCTGCTCAAAGATTCATTGTGGGAAACTGGAGCAGAAAATAATTCACCAACTATGGACGAATTCAGATTGATAAAACTACCATTAGAAAAAGACAATTAGTAGGAAATCCATCTGGAAATAATGGAGCCAAAGGTTATGACCTAAACACTCTCCATTGTCAGAGAGTTTTGGCAACCATTACTGCAGTGGAGGGGAACGAAAATTGCAGTGGGCTATGTTGGCCAACTACACCCAGTAATTTGCAACAGTTAACATAGCAGGGTCGGAGTCCACAACAATCACTGTGACCTTCAACTATAATTTAGTATCCATACCAATATAGTGTCTGAGCAAACGTGGCCAGATTGCTGCCAAGCATAAATAGTCTGGTAAATAAGTAGGCCCAAGTAGGGACATCATTGGAGGGCTCTGAGTAAGCCTATTTAAGAGACGCTATATAATTTCTCGAAATGAATGAATGAATGAATGCACTCAAACATGTCTTGTTTCAAATGAAATTCACTTTCAACTGTTCAACAGCGACAACAGTGATCGTAATGATGATGATGATGATGACGGCGACGACGACGATGATGATAATAACAATAATAATAATAATATATCACACCAACGGCAGGTTGGTCGGGCCGGCATCAATGCAGGCGGCCAATCGCAAAACCCAGAAATATGGTGGGCTGCCTACATCCTACATATTTCAACCTGTAGCCATCGAGACCTTTGGCCCTCTGAACCATTATGCTTCGGATTTCATCAATGAAATTGGTAGCCGTATCTCTTCTATTAGTAGTGACAAGCGCTAGTCAATCTTCCTTTTCCAACGTCTGTCTATCACCATACATCGGTACAATCTTGTCGCATTTAAGGGTACCTTCTCTTCAAGCCCTGATGACGAGGTCTGACCATCCAGACAATTTCGCATCATTTAATAATCTCTAAGTCCCTGGGGAATGAAGTACCTCAGGGCATGTAAAAATAATAATAATAAGCATGATATTAATCAAGAGGAACTTGCATACTGGTCCCATTTACCCATTTACAGCGTGGGATACAAACTAGATGGTATACAGAAACCGGTTCACACGACGAAATCGGTTAGCATACAACCCGGTGTTGTGGGCAAGCAGAAATTGGAAGTAAAGTTAAAATTGCACTGAGTGTTCGTACCTAGCAACTGCTTCGCTGTAGATGAACCCATCGACAGCTCTCTGAACGATCTCCTGACAAATGTCCGAACCCTCCATGCTGAAAAACAAAAAACCATTAACCACAGTCCATTATGTTAGACTAGTTTATATCGCGATATAGAGGTCGTTAGATTGGACTGGCTTATACTTAATTGCATCGGATTGAATTTGATTCAATAGTATAAATAAAAAGAGATTAGAAGTGCGTTGCTGTAGTCCAACACTATTATTTTCTGAGCAATTTAGTTCAAATACAATTGCCTTACAGGTGAATACCAGTGGGAAACAGAGAGCAAGAGAGACAGAGACAGACAGAAATACAGACAGAAATACGACAGACAGAAAGAGCTAAAGAGACATGCAGAGACAGAGACAGACAGAGACTAGAGAGCGATAGACAGAGACAGCTGGAGACCGACAGATACATAGGCCTACAGACATAAACAGACAGATAGACAGACAGAGAGTGGAACTAACTATTCGAAGACGAGGTATAGCAGTCCGTGGTCGCTGTACGTTTCGATGAGTTGAACGATATGAGGGTGTGTCAATCGAAGGCAAATATTCGCCTCTCTTCGTAGATCTGTGGTGTCAAAAAAACATTACCCTGTAAAATTAAGCCAGTCCTTATATCAAGTGCCAAACTGATAAATAGCTCTCCACTGAAGGAATCTCAGCGTATTACAAATGACGTCGATTATGATACGCAGTCAAAAATAAAATGATCTCATCACGTGACTCGTAACATGACATAGTTTGGATCTTGACGATGCGCAGTCAAAAAAATAGCCTGACCTCACTAAAAATAACCTGACCTTATCATGCGACCTCGTAACATGACCTAATTGTGATCTTGACCATGTACAGTCAACAGTAACCTGATCACATCAAAAAATAAGCTGACCTCATTAAGTTTTCTCGTAACATGACATAATTACGGTCTATACCAAGCGCAGTCAAAAGGTAACCTGACCTCATTACGTATTCTCATAACATGACTTAGTTACGGCTTACACTATATGCAGCGAAAAAGTAACCTGACCTAACTACGCGGTCTCGTTGCATGACATAGTTACGGTCGATACGATACGACACGATACGCAGTCAAAAAGTAACGTGACCTCATTACTCGTCCTCGTAAAATGGCCTAGTTACGACCTAGTTACGGTCGATACGATACGCAGTCAAAAAGTAACCTGACCTCATTACTCGTCCTCGTAAAATGACCTAGTTACGGTCGATCCGACACGCAGTTTAAAAATAACCTGACCTCATTACTCGTCCTCGTAAAATGACCTAGTTACGGTCGATCCCACAAGCAGTTTAAAAATAACCTGACCTCATTAGGCGACGTCGCAGCATGACCTCATTGCATTTTGGCCTCATTTCTAGAGGTAACTTTACGTTACTGCGTCATCTAAGGTAAGTTTATGTAACCCGTTACCCTGTTGTCATGCACATGTCCGTCAATTGTCGTCGAGTGCATCGTCCCTTACCGTCAATGCTCAGTTCGGGACTCGTGCTGAACTTATCGAGGTCAACGACCTTCACCGCAAACTGTTTCCCAGTTGACCTCTGAACGCAGCGTCGAACGACCGCAAATGGACTGCTGGAAAAAAGGAGGCAACCGACTGATTGACTGACTGACTGAATGGATTGATTGATTTGATTGGTTGATTTACTGACAAATTGATTAATTGACTGATTGATTGTTCGATTGACTGCTCGATTGATTGATTGAGCGATTGGTTGAGTGATTGGCTAACTGATTGACTGGCTGACTGATTGAATGTATTTATTAATCTACTGACTGATTTACTGTTCGATTGATTGACTGATTGACTGATCGATCGATCGATCAACTCACATAGTTTTTTCCTATAATAACTGGCTGACTGATTGGCCGACTGGTCATTTCATTACTTGATCAGTAAGTCAAATTTAATTACGACCAATCATTTCTAATTATCACATTTATAACCGGGCAATTGATATTCAATTGTTAGTGAGATTATAAATAATTCTCAAGAAAATATAAGAGAATAAAAGAGAATAAAAGATAAAACAGGCGAATACTGTAAATTGAAACATTTGAAACAAAAGAGACCATTGTGCAAATGAATGCAATAAAACAAAGTACAACAGAAGGATACAAAACAACACCCTATGAAACAGACCACAAGAACGGAAAGAGCATAACACTAAGTAGGTCATGGTTTAGATTCCGTCACGTGATCAGACGTACAGACAGAAATCACCGATGAAAACACCGTCACAATTATTATCACGATCGAATACAAACGTCGTTCAAAACAGACTCCTCACATCCTCCTCCTTCTCTTCCTCCTCTTCCTCCTCCTCTTCCCCTCCGCTTGTTCCTGTTCCTCCTCCTCCACTTCCCCTTCCTCCTCTTCCTCCTCCTCCTCTTCTTTCCTCTCCCCCATTGACAGCCGAGACCTGAACGCAAGTAGAGCAGCTAAGTGGATAGATAAACAATTGCACGTCCAGACGGACGAACGAACGGACACACAGACAGACAGACAGACAAACGGGCAAACAAAGAGACGGATAGAGGGACGGGCAGAAGGAGGAGAGAAATGAAGGAGAGAGAGAGAGAGAGAGAGAGAGAGAGAGAGAGAGAGAGAGAGAGAGAGAGAGAGAGGGAGAGGGAGAGGGAGAGGGAGTCGGAGAGAAAGAGGGAGAGAGCGATAGCGAGAGAGACAGAGAGAGATGGAAAGCGAGAGAACGAGAGAGACAGAGAGAGAGAGAGGGAGAGAGAGGGAGAGAGCGATAGCGAGAGAGACAGAGAGAGAGAGAGGGAGAGTGTGAGGGAGTGAGAGTGAGAGGGAGAGAGAGGGCCTCGTGAATAATAGAGTTGGGCAAATATTTCGTCCACTGTATTACAAGCTGTCGACGGATATATCGGTTGAAAAGGGAGGAACTGGAGCAAAGCACAGCAGGAGACAGACGGAAGGGAAGAGAGGGAGGAAGGTAAAGAGAGAGGGACAGAGGGAGGGAGAGGGAAGGATGGAGAGGGAGAAAGGGAGGGAGAAAGGAGGAGAGAGAGGGACGGAGGCAGATGGAGGTTTGCCTACTGCCGTTTAGCATCATCACCATTGTCATCATCACCATCATCATCATCACCACCACCACTACCATCGTCGTCGTCGTCGTCATCACATTAGCAGCTTCAACCTCGATGGTCATTCCTAATTCGCCAATCAACGAGATTACTCCAATCCACAAAACTTCTCCTGCTCCAACCACCTCTTCCCATCTGACAAGCGTTCACCACCATCTCCCTCAACCCAATCGCCCACCCACCTGCCCAAATTCAATAATCCAGCCATCCCCTTCCCTTCATCTGTCCCATAATTATGTCGTTGGTCAAAATGACTTTTCCTGAGTAATATTCAATTCAGCGCCAATTATCTAATTGCGAACACAACTCAAACTTATAACGTCACCGGAAATGATTGGAGGACATCCGCTTCCGGTTAAACGATCCAGGTCCATCTAATTCCCGGATGGAAGGGAAACCCCAGACCTCAATTCAACGACCATGCTTCAAAGTCACCAAAGTCTAACAACTTCCCTTCCGACTTGACCAGCAATCCAACATCTGTCACTCACAGCGAACAATGTCGTAAGTGCAGTACGAACATCGGTGACATGGCAGATGCCTGAACATGTTCCACGGCACAAGTTCCAAAGCAAATGTTCCAAGGAACGGGTTCCAACAAGAGTGTGCAATGTACGTAAGCGAACATGTAAGCATGTAAGTGTGTACTTTGCAAGAAGCAAAATCTTTTACATAGCGATCGGATCTTCCCGTTTCTATGATTAGTTTCAGTTTAACGACACTACGTTAACAAAGATCATTAGCGTTGCCCTCCTTTATCCAGACTGGCACTGTCAGAGAGAGAGAGAGAGAGAGAGAGAGAGAGAGAGAGAGAGAGAGAGAGAGAGAGAGAGAGAGAGAGAGAAGTTGCAGAGAGCGGAGTTTCTGCCCATTTTAATGGGCGACACTGTGACAGTGCTACCCTATTTATGGTCTCTTGCATGTACAGCGCTAGCTCGTCTCTGTTTCCACTTGTTGGGAAGTGAGTGGCATTTTGGATATGTATCCTCTGGGGGGGAGGGAGTATTTACAATAACAGAACAAAGAAAATTGTTCGATGTAGTGAGTCATAATCAGCCATCGCTAGAACAATGAACTCGTTTATTTGCTTAATTATTATGCCAATTGTCTTGATCACCATTGTCATTGTGTTTGGTGTCAATTCGCTCTAATCGCAGACGATTCTTTGGTGTCTTAATTGGAGCGTTAGAGCTATCTCTTAAATGATGATGATGATGATGACGACGATGATGATGATGACGACGACGATGATGATGATGATGATGACTATGATGACGATGACAACGACGACGAGGATAACAATGCTTTGGTGGTGGTGGTAATGATGTGACGGTATAGTGGTGGTGAGGATGCTAATGCCGATGGAAAAGTGGAAACGTCTCCCAGGTACCCCATACAAATTCAGAGGGTAATTAGCTATTACAGAAATTGATAGGACCAATTCCCACAACTAAACATGACCTCTGAACTTTCTCATCAGAGGGTAATTAGTTTGGAGAAAATTGGATTTATATAATACATATATGTATGTATATATAAATACCATTATATATGTATAATTGCATATATGTATGTATATATATTAATGAGTGTTCGTGGGTGTATTGATGAATGCATATAATACATATATATGTATACTGAAGATACTGTATAAAATTTTTTATGACTAATAAGACATTTATCATTTGTCTCATGGATTTGTCGATCAGAATATCTACAGGTGACCTGATCGTATTCGTTTTATTCGCTAGATATGTTTCTGCTCTTAATTTCCCAATCGATCTTTGATGGTGTGACAGTAGGCGATTATTATCCATGATCTGAAAAAAATCTTTTTAGGTCGTAATCTCCCACAGCGGAAAGCCAACATTGAACAACGATCCGTGATATCAGATGACGCCCCACTTTTATCAGACCAAAAATCTTGGCCATAATCATCATCAGCAACCTAATTAATTATTCGATTGTCTTAATTACGGTAATTATTACAGGATGGACATAAAATATGGATGAAATTATCACGTGGCGAAAAATAAATACAGTAAAATCAGAAAGTTGTCAGATGAGTCTGATGATAGTAACAGTTGGGTTAAAAGCCTTCTGCAAGATAGAGTAAAAATAATTGCAGCAGTGGGAATCAGAAAGGGGCTTTGTTCGATGGTGGTTCGTTTATAGTGACAGTTTTTATACCGTATTTCGCTGATAAAAATAAATCACGTTTCAATAATTGTTTAACTATTTTTCATTTAACGCTGAAATATAAGAAGCCAGAGTTTCACCGGGTGAATCCTATTGGGATAAGGGTCACTTTAGAAGTTACAAGTAATACTGCTGGTGACATTGTGCTGTTGTGTTGCTAATTAAACAAAATAGTAATTTTAATAACAGGAAAAAGGGATGGGGAACCTTTAACACACTTCTGTTGTTACATAGAGCTTGAGGGATCCTTTTTACCTGGGAAAAATAATAATAATGATAATAATAACAATAATAATAATAATAATATTTGATAATAATAAAAATAAAAATAATAATAATAATGAAATTAATCAATAGTTTTAAAACATTAACCGTGAAAATAGGTTCGCAAAGGCTGTAGCCTGAGATACAGTCACAGTTATGCTATCAGCGACTTCATTTTCTGACATCGGCATATTAGGGCGGGTGGCCACGTTATCACCATCATCAACATCATCTTCTTCTTCATCATCATCATCGTCGTCGTCATCAACGTCACCTGTGACCCTCTGGGGCCTGACCACAGCCTCCTTCTACCTACTCGTCGGCACAACCCCTCCGACTTGACTCAGAACTCATGAATAAGCTTGTACGTGTGCCCTACGCTTGGTTTGCCCTACAGAAGTCTGGAGATTACGATTATGTCTTATCTCTTCTGTACGGCGATGCTGTAGCGTAACAGAGACGATCAACCAAATCAGTGCCCCCTCCTCCTTTATCCGGTCATGGGCTGGCACTACCAGCATACGGGTACCGGCACAATTCAACTTTGGTGACGATGGGCATTCCCCTAAAAGGAACCCCTCCTCTCGTCGATGATCTTATGCTAATTAGGACCGACCTCGGATGACCCCGCGTCCACTGACCTGCCAATCACGTCGCTCATCTCATAGGCCTCGTCAAAGGGCAGTTCGTTTCCGTGGAGATGGTGGTGACCCGGATGCATCGACGAGCCCTGCGCTTCCGGTGACGCGAATGACCCCGGTGACCCGGCGGACACCGCCATCCTAGCAAAACGTCCAGTGACCTATTGACCTCAGGAACTGAAAGAGCAAAAACAGTCTTATTTAACAATAGTTCAGCATCAGCATCGTTGACCTCAGTTTAACGTTGATGGAGTTGTGCTATATAAATTCATTTAATAAATAACTCACATATAAATTAGGGAGTAGAATAACGTTAGTGATTTTTCTTACGAACTGTTCCCTCTTTTATAATCACAGATGATAATAACTTCACAATAATAACTGTTCTTGACAACCCAATATCGCAAACAGTCGAGGGATGTTGAAGGCAAGGTAGGTGAGGGACAACGCCAGCAATGGAAAAATAATGAGAGGGGTAATGCAGAGGCTCAGCGTGGTAGGGTAGCTATGGTAAATAGGGAAAGGTTGTCCAAAAGCATTCACGATTAGCGGAGACAGAAGTGTCTGGATTCGGGAATATTTCACTATAATGTTGAGTCCAAAATCGTCCCATATATAAGCCGAGACAAAAGTTGCTGTGGACAAACCATTCACTATAAACTGAGACCAAGGTGTATTAATAAAATGACTCTTTCATTTAAACCAGAAACAAAAGCATCCTGACAAATCTTTCACTATAGGCTTACGCAAAGAATCTGGCTTCAAACTGGAAAAGAGGCGAAAAGCAATTCAAACCAAAGAACAGATGTCTGGAACAAGAAGCCCGATAATTAAACAATTGGACTGATTACATCCTCGTTTGCTTATCTGCAGCACGAATCGCTCCCGGTTGCTGATGAAACGACAGCTGACAGCAGCCGAAGAAAAAGCATCTCAGCAGATGAGGTTGGTGAAAACACGAAAAGCCCATTAAACTTTAGACTTGGTAAGAAGAGAACGAAACACTTGCGTCTTTGGCAGCTATATACAGTAGGTCTATCTTCAGCTTTTGCTCATTGTTATACAGCAGGTCGATAAGCACGATAATGATCATGACAATAATAATAATAATAATAATAATAATAATAATAATAATAATAATAATAATAATAATAATAATAGTGATAATAATGATGGAACTATAACGATAAATAATAATAATGTCGACTTTTGTGTGGACTTCTTGCAGCTAGGTAGGCCTACCCGCGTCTCGGCTGATACGGACCTTGTTTGTCCACATTTTTTCTCAGCTTACAGTAACTGATGCTTCCATATCCATCGAATGGTTTGTAGACAGGAGACGCTTTTGTCTCGGCTTATTTAAAACTCAGGAAAAAAGACTTGACATCGTCAAGATCAATATGTCTTTAGATCAAAATTGCTCAAGATCAAAAGGTCTTTAGATTAAAGCCACTCAAGATCAAAGGATCACGAACGAAAAAAACTCAAGATCGATAAGACTGAAGATCGTGAGACCGGAAATCAAAACCACCCACGATCAAAACGACTCAAGATCTAAAACGATCAAAGGATCGTGAACGAAAAAACTCAAGATCGAAATAGACAAGAAATCTAAGTCTCGAAGGTGAAAATACTCCAAGGATCTGAGAGACGAGAAAATATAGAGACTGCGCAACTCGATCAGATGGGAATATAATACGGAAAAATTCCCTGGAGCAGAGAAGAGATACAGATAAAGAGCACAGGAACGTATTGAACTGGAATCAGAGATGCAGAAGAGAGAGAGGGAGAGAGAGGGACAGACAGAGACTGAGAAGAAGAGGGAGAAACAGAGACACAGGAGTGGGTAGAGAGAGAGAGAGAGAGATAGTGAGTGAGAGACAGAGACGGAGAGAGAAATAGAAAGAGAGAAAGAGAGAGAGAGAGACGTTATGAGAGGAGCACATACACAGATGATGACAGAGACAGAAGAGAGGTATAGAGAGAGAAAGAGAGAGAGAGAGAGAGAGAGAGAGAGAGAGAGAGAGAGAACGAGAGAGAGAAAGAGGGAGGGAGGGAGGGAGGTAAGGAGGTAAGGAGGGAGACAGTCAGACAGACAGAGGGATGAGAGAGGAGGGATGGAGTGCTTCTGGGATGATTGAATAATTCATGGCCACACACCAAACCAGAAGAACGAGAGAACATACCGATCCCTCTGCTGTCGCAGTCCCTCCTCCTCCTCCCTCTCCTCTTCCTCCTCCCTCTCCTCTTCCCTCTCCTCTTCCTCCTCCCTCTCCTCTTCCTCCTCCCTCTCCTCTTCCTCTTCCCTCTCCTCTTCCTCCTCCCTCTCCTCTTCCTCCTCCCCCTCCTCTTCCCTCTCCTCTTCCTCCTCCCTCTCCTCTTCCTCCTCCCCCTCCTCTTCCCTCTCCTCTTCCTCCTCCCTCTCCTCTTCCTCCTCCCCCTCCTCTTCCCTCTCCTCTTCCTCCTCCCTCTCCTCTTCCTCCTCCCCCTCCTCTTCCCTCTCCTCTTCCTCTTCCCTCTCCTCTTCCTCCTCCCCCTCCTCTTCCCTCTCCTCTTCCTCCTCCCTCTCCTCTTCCTCCTCCCTCTCCTCTTCCTCCTCCCCCTCCTCTTCCCTCTCCTCTTCCTCCTCCCTCTCCTCTTCCTCCTCCCCCTCCTCTTCCCTCTCCGCTTCCTCCTCCCTCTCCTCTTCCTCCTCCCCCTCCTCTTCCCTCTCCTCTTACTCTCCCTCTCCTCTTCCTCTTCCCTCTCCTCTTCCTCTTCCCTCTCCTCTTCCTCCTCCCTCCTCCTCTTCCTCTCCCTCTCCTCTTCCTCTTCCCTCTCCTCTTCCTCCTCCCTCTCCTCTTCCTCCTCCCCCTCCTCTTCCCTCTCCTCTTCCTCTTCCCTCTCCTCTTCCTCTTCCCTCTCCTCTTCCTCCTCCCTCTCCTCTTCCTCCTCCCCCTCCTCTTCCCTCTCCTCTTCCTCTTCCCTCTCCTCTTCCTCCTCCCTCTCCTCTTCCTCCTCCCTCTCCTCTTCCTCCTCCCCCTCTCTTCCCTCTCCTCTTCCTCCTCCCTCTCCTCTTCCTCCTCCCCCTCCTCTTCCCTCTCCTCTTCCTCCTCCCTCTCCTCTTCCTCTTCCCTCTCCTCTTCCTCTTCCCTCTCCTCTTCCTCTTCCCTCTCCTCTTCCTCCTCCCTCTCCTCTTCCTCTTCCCTCTCCTCTTCCTCTTCCCTCTCCTCTTCCTCCTCCCTCTCCTCTTCCTCTTCCCTCTCCTCTTCCTCTTCCCTCTCCTCTTCCTCTTCCCTCTCCTCTTCCTCCTCCCTCTCCTCTTCCTCCTCCCCCTCCTCTTCCCTCTCCTCTTCCTCTTCCTCTCTCTTCCTCTTCCCTCTCCTCTTCCTCTTCCTCTCCTCTTCCTCTTCCCTCTCCTCTTCCTCCTACCTCTCATCTTCCTCTTTCCTCTCCTCTTCCTCCTCCCTCTCCTCTTCCTCCTACCTCTCATCT
>OY365816.1:28017325-28070224 GCA_959347315.1 Bimastos eiseni
CTTCCTCTTCCCTCTCCTCTTCCTCTTCCCTCTCCTCTTCCTCCTCCCTCTCCTCTTCCTCTTCCCTCTCCTCTTCCTCTTCCCTCTCCTCTTCCTCTTCCCTCTCCTCTTCCTCCTCCCTCTCCTCTTCCTCCTCCCCCTCCTCTTCCCTCTCCTCTTCCTCTTCCCTCTCCTCTCCTCTTCCTCTCCTCTTCCTCTTCCCTCTCCTCTTCCTCTTCCTCTCCTCTTCCTCCTACCTCTCATCTTCCTCTTTCCTCTCCTCTTCCTCCTCCTCTCCTCTTCCTCTACCTCTCATCTTCCTCTTCCCTCTCCTCTTCCTCTTCCCTCTCCTCTTCCTCTTCCTCTCCTCTTCCTCCTACCTCTCATCTTCCTCTTCCCTCTCCTCTTCCTCCTCCTCTCCTCTTCCTCCTACCTCTCATCTTCCTCTTCCCTCTCCTCTTCCTCTTCCCTCTCCTCTTCCTCTTCCCTCTCCTCTTTCTCTTCCCTCTCCTCTTCCTCCTCCCCCTCCTCTTCCCTCTCCTCTTCCTCGTCCCTCTCCTCTTCCTCCTCCCTCTCCTCTTCTCCTCCCTCTCCTCTTCCTCCTCCCTCTCCTCTTCCTCCTCCCTCTCCTCTTCCTCCTCCCCCTCCTCTTCCCTCTCCTCTTCCTCTTCCCTCTCCTCTTCCTCCTACCTCTCATCTTCCTCTTCCTCTCCTCTTCCTCCTCCCTCTCCTCTTCCTCCTACCTCTCATCTTCCTCTTCCCTCTCCTCTTCCTCTTCCCTCTCATCTTCCTCTTCCCTCTCCTCTTCCTCTTCCCTCTCCTCTTCCTCTTCCCTCTCCTCTTCCTCTTCCCTCTCCTCTTCCTCTTCCCTCTCCTCTTCCTCCTACCTCTCATCTTCCTCTTCCCTCTCCTCTTCCTCTTCCCTCTCCTCTTCCTCTTCCCTCTCCTCTTCCTCCTACCTCTCATCTTCCTCTTCCCTCTCCTCTTCCTCTTCCCTCTCCTCTTCCTCTTCCCTCTCCTCTTCCTCTTCCCTCTCCTCTTCCTCCTACCTCTCATCTTCGTGATCCTACTACTTCTGCCATTCTTCCCTTCTCTCCTTCTCCTCATACGCCTCTCTTCCTACTCTTCTTCGTTTTCTATATTCGTCCATCGAATCTTTAATTGCTTCTCTCGACTGTCTTAAATCACAGATGATCTCTCTCTCTCTCTCTCTCTCTCTCTCTCTCTCTCTCTCTCTCTCTCTCTCTCTCTCTCTCTCTCTCTCTCTCTCTCTCTCTCTCTCTCTCTCTCTCTCTCTCTCTCTCTCTCTCTCTCTCTCTCTCTCTCTCTCTCTCTCTCTCTCTCTCTCTCTCTCTCTCTCTCTCTCTCTCTCTCTCTCTCTCTCTCTCTCTCTCTCTCTCTCTCTCTCTCTCTCTCTCTCTCTCTCTCTCTCTCTCTCTCTCTCTCTCTCTCTCTCTCTCTCTCTCTAACCCTAACCCTATTTTAATCGATTAACCATAAGAATAATAATTGTCAAATTCTAATTCCAAATGATCAGCAAATTTCAGCAGCCACGTGTAATTATAATTCCAGCGATTTCACAATTTAACAAACCGGGTTTATCTCTGGCAAACGGTGTTCAGCAAGCAATCGACCATAATCAAAGTTACAAATCAATCAACTAAATAATCCATCAGTCAATCAAAAAATCAGGCAACATACATACATAACTGCCAGCCCGTCTGCCTGCCTGCCTTCTTGCCTGCCTCCTTGTATGTCTGTCCAGTTTGCAGCAAATCAGAGCCAATTTAAAGATTTATATAGCGCCATATAAATGTCTTTTGTCCTTCGACCAAAGGCACCGTCAACCCTTAGTCAACCCTATCATAGCGCACCAGCAAAACGGGGCCCGTGACCCACCATTTTCACTCTGTACGAACGGAAACAACCGAAGCCAATGGAGGTCGGCCACCCAGGTGTGGGGCCCAGGTCGACCTGTAAACGGAAGTCCACGTTAACCCCACTTGACCCCCGTTCAGCCAAGTCTCGTATCAAATCTCGCAACTATAAACACTCCTCTGGCGGGTAGACAAAAAGGCAGAAGGGTAGGCAGGCAGGAATACAGGAAGGCAGGGAGGAAGGTAGAAAGGCAGAATTGTAGGAAGGCAAAGACGCAGACAGTTATGGAGAATGACAAGAGGGTATGCAGGCAGGCAGGCAGGAAGGCGGACAATTAGATAAGAAAGCAGGCAGAGTCAGGCAAGACGGAAGGCAGGCAAGCGGAAGGGAAGGCAGAATGGCACGCAGCATGACATGAAAGTAGACAGACAGACAGACAGACAGACAGGACGACATATTGCAGGCGAACGGGCGGGCAGGCAAGTATGCATGCAGGCAGGCAGACAGACATGCAGGCATCAACACAGGCATCTACCCAGTCCACACCACCCTGCTTCTTCCATAAACACCCTCCACACCCTCTTCTACCGTAACATCGCAGACGGAGGCAGCCAGAAACGTCTCTGGCATTTTGACCTGGAAAACATAGACGGAAAAGCATCCGACCGCTGCTCCGTCCATCATCCATCCCTCCAGCATCCCTCCAAACGCAACAACAACATCAGCAGCAGCGGTGGCCGCCATCTCTACCACGACGATATCGAACACGTACGGTCTTACCCGATCTGTATTCCCGATTTCACATGGGTCTATTGCATCGATTTCAGTTCGATTCCCAGCGTCGCAGACGTTGCAATATTAATAGACATGGCCCGCAGCCTCCGTACCACCACCGGCAGCAGCAGAAGCGGCAGCAGCCTCTCCAGCATCCAGTCCCGCAAGCATCCCGTTCGCAACTTCATCACAACATCCACGAACTGCGCTGTGAGATATAAATAGATTGCGCGATCTGCGAGGAACCAGCTGCTGACGTCACGCGTAAGCTGGTTCTCCACTCGTCGCTGGCTAGATGAGTAGGTGAGTAAGATGATTGATCGACACCCGAAGAGATATCGCATCAGCTTACCGATTGTAAAATAATTATACGTTGCCATTATTATTATTATAGATATTGTATAGCAATTGATTAATTTGTGGGAAATAAAGTGAATGCGGAATAAAAAATTTACTGAATCATCTATGAAATATATTGAAGAAAAAACAGATAACTAGATTAGAGAATAAGTGAGCAAGTTGGATTTCTTAATTTAATTGGACATTTAATTTTCGGATTGTCCGCTTAATCAATTGTAGTTAGTCCTAAACGTCTAAACTACGCAATTATGAACATCTAACGCTTCCATTGCAGTATATTTATCGGTATCAGACAATCCGACGAAACTTGACGTCATGCAATATATAGCGCTATATTATCATGTTCAATAACAATCCGAACAAAGGTTCGAGCTACTGAAAATTATTAGAATGGAAGAGGTACAATTCTCCGTGGGCTGTAGGCCTCATAATGACCGCAGATCCGAGTGGTTTAGATATAAAACGACAACAGATTGAATGGGCGCGATCGCAATTTTCAGACTGCATTAAAAACATAACCGCGTGAACTCGCTTGCCATAATCAATAATAATAGTAACCGTAATCTCCAAACTTCTAAGGCGCCACTCGAAAGCCAAGCGCAGGGCACAGGCATATTCACGAGCGATGAGTAGACCGATTTTTAACTAACGACGCATCGTTTGCTGTTTATGATCTAGTCCATTAGGCTAGTTGTTAAACGCACGTGAGAATTTTTTCATGTACCCGTAGTACGTCTGCAGAAGGTAATAAAGAATATACTTAATTACTTACTAACTAATATAGTTGTTAGTTACCATTCTTAGATAGTCACCGTGCGAAGGGCCAAATGATATTACATTGAGCAGACGAGAGTACAGGATCTGGGTTAGGTCAACCATTGTTCAGTCATCAGAGGTCACCGCATTGTGCTGCATCTGAAATGAGACCGCGTATTTAGAGCGGTGGGAGCTCAACTGGAATTAGTATTCCAGAATTATCCAGATGGATTTCGGAGACCAAAGTACGGACTGAAAGTCTGAAAGCGTAGATTCTACCATGTAGAGTCGTGTAACATGGATATCCAATATTAGAATGATCATTATAACAAACAGAAGCGTTATTTATCTAAATTAAATTAAGTCAATGATATATTTTGACCCGACCACAAGGTCAAATGCACGCCCTATATAATGTAAAGAAGCCTGGCCGTGGTCCATAAATTATGTAAGCATAAAAAATGTCTATACCCCACTCCCTCTTGTTGGACCTCATACAATACATTTTGTTGACCTTCCCCATGTTTAAGTACAACTAGGCTTCTCCTCTCCTCTTTACAAAAATCATTTAAAAGATATTTATTTTGCGGTAGTCTGTAATTTATTTGTTAAACATTATAATATTTCATTTGCTACGTCTATATCTAAATTTGTGAACTGCTTGCAATGATCACAGCCGAACAAAACAGAAAACGCTCAAATATAATATTTCATCCGTTTATTTGATAATTAATTAATGCAAATACGTGCAATAATAATTATATCAATTAGTTAATCAGCGGCAAAGTTCCGTCGAAAGCGAACGACAGACATTGAGACTGACAGATAGCCTACCAAGGAAGCAGACATACACCGTGAAAAACACAGATATAAACACACACACACACACACACAAATAGGCCTACATCGTTGTCAAAAAGGCGCCGGCATAAACCCCTAGCGGCGAACTTAGGAATGTCTGAACTAAGTTGTATGAATCTCTCACTGGGCCTATCGTTGGTTGTTTTCAGTGGTTCATTGTGGCCCAACAGTGTTCTCAACAAACGCGATTATCGTGAAGGGTGTAAAAGCACTGCAAACTTACCCATGCGATACAAAACCCCAAACAATATGAATATGCAACAATTTATCAATCAATGCAGTTTTACATAGCGCTTCTTCAAGATAACTATTCAGAGAAGCTCCCGACCCAGGACCGGTCAAAAAAGGAACGTCTTGAGAATTTTATGCCACATAAATATGTTGCCTGTCGTTTGTCTTTCTTCAAATCTATTCTCTAATAGCTCGAAACCTATTCTCCTAGATCCTGATCTCACCCTTCTAAAGGTCGAGAGAAGAGCCGCTGAGGAGCTTTTCTGTTTAAGTTTGCGCTAAAGAAACATGGGATCACAATTGCAAACTATAATCAGCATTCAGCAACGTTGGATGCGATCGCATCAATAATCAATATTCAAGTCAGCAGACGAAACAAATTTTGAACCTAAACAGCTCGAACGATTCTGTATAAAATTTCGAGTTTTCGAAGTTCACAAAGTATCACACATTAATGCTTTTCAAAGGTAATCAAACGAACGACGACCCCTTCATTCACACCCTTGCAATATCTGGGTGTTAATAGGGTCGTTAAGTAACTTAAGTTCATGTTTGCCTTTCTTCCCGCTTGGGACTGGCACTAACAATTGCGGAGTTCCCTATCCCGTGCCATTTTCTCTTACCCATCTCTTTTAGGCTAGGTCATGAACAGAGCTTAATACTCCACCGCGCTGTAAACCTACTTTTATAAAATGCCGGCGCCCGACGCGACTCTTGCACTTGGTCCAACATATATTGCATAAAGAAGATTCAACAAACCTAGCGCAGACATCGAGAAAACATATCTTCAATTACAGTAACTAGATCTCCATTTCCGCAAAAGCACACAACGAACCAGCGCAGACGACCGACGACGCGGCCAGCGCCAAAGATTATGAATCACCTTTGACTCGTTGAAGGCAGACTGGCGCCGCCTAGCGAATCAGACAAATGAGAACCGCTGAAAGCCACGTACGACGTGCATTCACAAGACGCCACAACAGTATTACGGAAAATTCATCCGGCCAGCGAGCAAATGCGAGTGTCGATGACGAACTGGTTGACGCGTCTGCCAGCCGACGAACGAACGGTTGGCGTCGGTTGACTCCGTTCCGGTCAACACGGACAGGTCCGTGCTTCCGTCTTGTGTAGCTCTATTGGCAACTGCTTCGGCTCGAGTTCGACTGCAGGCGCCAGTTAAGGCGTGTATTCTCAAAGGCAATGCGGACTCTATGATATACTGTCTCTATGGTACAAAATATAGATCACCATTCACCCCATGGAAGATCTAAATTTAAG
The DNA here is from genome assembly GCA_959347315.1 of Bimastos eiseni. NCBI lineage: Eukaryota > Metazoa > Annelida > Clitellata > Crassiclitellata > Lumbricidae > Bimastos > Bimastos eiseni. Next base: position 28,023,443 of record OY365816.1, read on the forward strand.
TTCAGTTTAAGCTTTTTAAAATCCTACAACTTCACAGAATAAATTGTGCTACTAATCACACTTACGAAATATAATTATTAATTCAACGGAAAGTCTGTTTCGTATAACTCAATTAAAATGTTGCAGTGAGTCAGTGACGTCGTTTTGTAGATGAATAAATCTGCGGCCAAAAATTCGCCCCAAAACAAAAAACTTTACTTCTACGGCCTAGAAAAATTTTGCGCGCGAAGACCTATGTGGATGCGCTACCATTGGCGCATGCGCACTGTTAGAAAACACCAAATTTGTAACTATGCGTCGTGAGGGTTGTTTAGGGTCAGATAAGGCATCGTGAGGGTCGGTCAAGGTCAGGTTAGGCATCGCGAGGGACGGTTATAGTCACGGTTGTTTTAAGACATATACAAAACTCTTTCAGCCACAGAAGTAATTGTTCTTTGCGTATTTAGGCCGAACTCTCGGCAGCAGAAACTCCACGCCTTGTAGATAGTCGCTCTAGGTCACCCACTGTCTCGCACAATAATTCACTTGACAATGCAAATTTGTTAAATAAGTTCTAGTTTATTTCACACCGCTACAAAACCAACTCTGCCAAGCATGCCCATATGGAATGCATATAATTATAGGACCCGTACTTCCAGAGCTCCGGGGTCCCATCTAACGACCATGGAAATGCTGGCAGGGAACCTACGTTTACAACTCCTAACAAAAGTGAAAAAGGCAAATTTTGAGCCCACAAAGGTTAAAAAAATTTGACCTTAAAATCAATCAAAGATTTTCTTGATGTTACTTGGTAGACCTATTAAATTTTGCTTCTCTGCCACAAGAACACTAATTCGTAGTAGAAAGTGGCCCTAACACTCAAAATGATTAAAATCTGCCTAAAAGCCTAAAACAAAATTGAGTATATTTTCATCTATAGTTAAATTATAAATCACTTGGCTCAAAATTTGTCTCCTTTCAAAACTGTGCATCACACACAACACTGCAGACGAACGAGTTTCAGTTTGAAATTAAATTAGCAAAACATCGAATATCTAGTTAATTCACAGTAATCAGACCCTCCAGCTTTTCAAAATCGACCAAAATAAGGCAAAATGAAAAAAGAAACTTAAAAAGTGTTGAAATCACTCAGATACAGTAATTACGATTAACAAACACAACAAAAACTTACAAAAGCCACAATTCTTGGTGACCTGCTACAATTGTGCCAAAAGTAGGCCTACTGCAAGGCATAGTGGCAACTGCACAGAGAGCATATAAAATGAAAAGTGCAGGTGTGGGGTTCTACTCTCTACAAGGTATTTACTCTTCTGCAAGTCCTGTAAATCATTACAGACAAAATCAGATAAATCATACGGTCGTATGTACAATTTTGAGATTTGGAATGAGAGCAGTATCAAAGCGCCACTCAAAAGACAAGTGTAGGGAACCGGCTTATTCACGAGCACTGTGTCGAGTCAGCAGGAATTTTTCCAAAGGGGTAGTCGGAAAAGGTTGCCAGAGTACCTCTTAAGGTGGGTGTGTCATTAGGTCAAGAATTGGAAAGTGGAGAATTGGACGAGTCTGGGTAGATATTCTGAAAATCCTATTGGGGTGATAGATAGAGGGACTTATTATATCGGGTGATTGTTAAATAACAAATCAGAGCAGTGGATTTAACAATCAGAGTGGAACCGGTCGCATCTGGTACTACATCATGTAAATTCCATCTTTTCAATGTCATCAACTTTACTGACAGATCAATTTGCATAATTACAAAATCTGTACAAAAGTTTTTATTTTTCATTAAATTAAACTTACAAAATCAGAGAAGCTACATAAAAATGCACCATGTGCTGATGTTGGATGTTCAACAACACAAAAGCAAAACATCGATCAAACGATCAAATCATAGCAAACGGACATTACTTGATGAAAGGTTTTGAGGGTGTCAGTAGTAAATGTTTTCACACAAGTATTAACAATGGGGTCTAACAATGAGCTTATCAAACATTTAGACCATATAATAAATAACAGAGATACTAAAATTTCAAGAAACTCGTGTTCAACAAAGAGGCATAGAACTGTTTTTCATCTTAAACGTATTAACTCACTCACACTCTGTGTACTCATGTCAGATTAAAAATCATGACAGCTTAATATGCAACTTAATTTTCACTAAATTTCCTGGACTATATTATAATTGTGAATGAAATAAAACCTACCAGGACTTTGCTGAACTCAATAATAATATTCACGATTATCAAGATCAGATAACTGATGCAGTCAATAAAAAGTCCTGTCACATGTGCTTGCAAATTGTATCCAATTATCCAAACGTTTCAGCCCACAACTTATTACAATTTCACAAATTAATCTTTAAAGTTCTACTACCTACTTGGAATCATTGCCATAATAAATACATCACAATGGAGACAAACGGATAACGAGAAACAAGCTCAAAATAAAAATGCTAAAACGTTGCTGATTGTTAACTTGGATTTGTCTCTAAACGCTCAAAATAAAAGCGCTCAAGTTTAAATGACTTCGTAAGCTTTTGCTTCGGAATGTCATACATCTTAAGAGGCGGCTCAGTTTGAAATACCATACACATAGGATATGTTGGCGAAACAAACAAAATTATTTTATTCCAGTATCTCAAACTGCACTACTCCCTAGCCATGTCCAAGTTTTACAATTCATCCAGATAACTGATTCAAAGCCGATGCCACTACTACTTGCCTAAACCAAATTTAATGGATATGAGTGCTACCTGCAAAGTTTAGAATGCTGATACAAAAAGAATTCTCATGTTGAGCTTTATCTTCTAAATTATCCATCTTAACACACAGTAGAACGGCATGCTACAATTAAACTTAATTAAAGGGTGCACAACTATCGGCTAGGATAATAAGACAATTGCTTTTATTTCACCACTTTTCCAATTAAAAAAACATTGAAACTAAATGGTGCATTATATAAACAGAGATTTCTATTCAACAAAGGTTCTGCTACTACAGAAAACTTGGAATGTGTTATATCAGGACATGTTTGTGATTACATTAAAAAATATTTACATATACTTAAAGCAGATGTTTTTGAATTTAGTACCAAAGCACAATTACAGAGTGAAAATTTACACTACCAAGCTGTGCCTCAGAATTACCAAATCCTCAAAAAAACTAGTAAACAAGCTTCAGCAACATTTCAGCTTTGCGTTTTGGCAACTTAGATAACTCTCAACATTCTTGCGTAACAGTTTAAGAAAATATCAAGCCAGCATTCTTCAGCGTCCACCAAAACGTCGAACCATTCTCGTCGATTATGCGGCGCTGGTAATCAGTCACTAGCAAAGTCAAAAATATCAGTCACGCTGCGCGTCTCGCAAGATAATCTCGTTTTCTCTCGTGGAACGTCTGTCAAAATCTGGGGTGGGACCGAGGGATACTCAGCAGCTACAGGATGAACGCGGGGCCTCTGCCTCGGGTGGAGTATCCTTTAGCTTCACTTCGGTCACTACGGGATAAAATTAAGGAAACACACAACAACGAACATGCATATCTAAACTATCATAATGCAAATGAATGACATGCAAGTCTATTACGAAAGCAACAATGTGGACATCAAAGGAAGAAATATTTTTAATTACTGCCTAATTTGAAATTATTTTAACCAATTAATGAAAAATAGAACTATCAAAGTCGTTTGTGCCATTTTTCTATGATGCCGAAAACGAAACATATATAATATAAAATTAAATTATCGTTTACTGAAGAGTTGCATTGGTTCCCCAGTCACTGTTGGTACACACTTATCGCTAAATGGTTAAATAATATCTTGTTTCTGTTTTACTATTTAAATAAAATAAATAAACCCCGCTTTAGTTATTTTAATAATATTTAATCCTGCAACCTATCTATTTCCGATCTTACATATCTGATTTAAAATCTTATCAATCAATTTACAGTTTCTGATATAATTCAATGAAATAATTTATTTGAAAATTTATTATGTATTCCATGCACAAGGGAATGTTGACTGTACACTGCTCTAAGCCATTGTTTCAAAACCCATTCTATCAACTATTGTTAACTACAAGGCCCTCCTATGATGAAGAGAATTTCCAATTCCATATCCAGGATTTGCGCAATTTCAAACCCGTAATAAGTAATCAATTTTTAAATTTTAGGGTAAAAGAGCCATTTAACATGAAATGACTCACACAAATGAAACTGTTGGGAAATGTCATACTTGTAAGCATTCTGCTCTACCCCAATACGACCAATACATAACGGCAGAAATGAACATTCAATGACGACAATGAACATTCAATCACACCAATTAATAATTTAATATTCAATCCCAACAATGAATATTCAATGACGACAATGAATATTCATTTACAAGAGCTTATCGAAGGGAACAAAATGAGTACACAACACTGACATGCAACAGAGACAGACCTTGATGTTCTGAGATACGCCTCCTAAATACGTTCACAGACGACTACATGTCATGCAATGATGCAGACCATCAGAGGGAACGACGGCAGCTCGCATGGGAAGGCCTTTGCACGAAGGTTAGCTCATCCACCAAGACACATACAGGCAACCATATTAAACACACACAATGGCTGTGGCCTTCTCAAGCTAAACCTTAGAACTATATATATATATATATATACAATGTATATATATATATACAAATATATATATATACGTATATATACAATGTGTATATATATACAATGTATATATATATATATATATATATACTATGCCAAACATCTGTATATGTTATATATCGCTTTAATTTTTCCCATGCAGCACAGTATTTAGACAATATCAGAGCAAGACAGTTTATTTTCCCATACACCAATGTGCTTCCATGTACACCCACAAGTCTTCTGGTACACCCAAGTTATTCTAGCCAGTCTTTAGAAAGACATCATGCCATTTCCGGCGACACCCCAATGTTCATATACACCATGCCATCGTCAAACACACCAACCATCCTTCCACAAAAACTTAATTGAACATCGAGTGCCCTGTTAAAGAGCGAACTCTGTCTTTAAGTGGTAAAGAAGCCATTAAGGGCCCACATTTGCTGTGCAGCATGACACACAGAAGGGCAGCAGTGCCCAACATCCCCAATGGTGGTGCAAATAGGACCACACCAAAGTTTCACCCATTTCTGCAGGGCTCTTTCCTAAGTATCTGTTGCATACACTGTCTTCAAATGCGTTTATTCAGTACAGTTATATAGGCCAGTCAGTGTGTACTGCTCTCTCAAGAGCTACTCAAAAACGTGTCACATTATATGCCTGACATATCAACAATGGTGATAGTTGCAGTAAAACACATGTGGTAAATAAAATAGGAGTGGAGGGACCGGCCCAACACATTAACCGTCTCCTGAAGGCAGAACCAAATCTGACAAAGCAATATATAACGAACGAAAGAGGAATTAACGAAACAAAGGATACTATCTTTCTTGTTTGGTTCCGTTTGATCCATTCCAGGCAGAGATGAGGCCACACGTCGGAAGAGCTGGAAACCAAGACAGAACATCCAGGTGGTGGGTAAAGTAGCCCAGTGCAATGTTCGTGACAAGATGCAAAAGTAAGGTAACCCAGTGTTTTGTTCGGTTCGTAAACCATTGCAGGTGCAACAGGAATTCGCAGATATGATGGAAATTAGAGAAGAAAGTCCAAATACGTAACATTAATTTCCAGAACAACAGACACTATAGTATGCTCACGACATACATTGCCTGTCTAGTGACATGACACAGTCACTGTGGATAGATATTACTGCTGCCAGAGTACTTACTAACTGAGTGTGTTGCATTATGGGATGTGTGTAGCAGTTAGGAGCATTCGATTATTGACTATATTCTAAGGCGGCCAGATCGTTTACATATAAGGGCTTCTAGTCTTCAGGATAACCTATGTATCAAGTAACGGACAACAGCATCGATTATTGAACTTTACGTTGAACTTAAGAGTAAGGTAGTCAGAGATAGTAAGACGCTTGGAGATCGAAGCTTTATGATAGTCGGCTTATTGATATGCAATGATTGGATATGAGACTTTTAAATATTCGAAACTCGTACAACTGAACTTATAACACCACTCAGTACACTGCACGAAATTGACACTGTTCATCCCTAGTTTACTATTACAACTACAGAGCATGCAAGTGACTTGGCCTCAAGACAAACCTGTTTGACGTTGTATCCGGCTTTAGCGCTCGTTTCGATGAACATGACGTTCAACTCTTTTGCCTTCTTCTCTCCCTCCTCAGTTGTCACCTGGCTGCTCATAAACAACAAACACCACTTACAAACAACTACACCATAGATACACCAAACGGATTTATACATAATGGATTATAATTGCAACCAATCAAGAGATAGAGACAAAAGACATTCGTCTGTTTAAATCCAACTCAAAGTTGCAATAGAAATTGTAAACTTAGACTATTAATTTATAAGGAGGATTTATATAGCACCCATTCAAGGACATCTAATCCGGAGCATTCTCAACCCAACCCTGGCTAAATAGGACAGTTTTAAGGTTGGCATAGAACACGAACACGGCGGATCGGCCCCTGTGCAAAGGTGTCGTCTGAGGCACAAACAACTTCGGAAAGCGATGGCACTGCAGCACTGGAAAGCAATTGATAGATTTATAAGTGTTGGTAGAGAAATGCAGTTTCACAATTTGTTTTTGGTTATTACGCCACTTATAATCTTCGATATCATTATAGAAAATTGGCGTTCGTTGCCAGAGGCTCTGACCGTTTGTCTGATAGATCCGTCTTGTTGCCGACGAGCATGATGAGCACATCGCTCCCACGCTCCGTTCTCACGTCGTCGATCCACTTGGAAGTCTGGTGGAACGAATTGGCATCTGCAACAACCCAACCATGCCAGTCGCTATGGTAACAGTTGCTATGTAGATACAGTCGCTATGGCAACAGTTGCTATGGAGAAAAGAAGGCAACTGGCTAATTGCATAACTGTATATGAACTAAGTCTGTTTCACCCACGTCGTAAATATGCATAAAAAAATACAGCCCAAACATACTCACAAATAAACACACATGCCATAATGCCTGTATTAAGGATTATTGACACTAAGTATGCTGCACAGTGGTGCCATCTAAACATGGACTAATAATATTAATAGCAATAAATTATAGTTGAACTTGATTGATTGAACTGATTGAAAATAGTTGTCAGAAACAGTCTGATATATATCACTGGGACTGACTTGATATATCGTAGACAACGATGGCTACGGAAGAGTCGCGAATGTAAGACGGGATGAGGCTTCGGAAGCGCTCCTGTCCCGCCGTATCCCACAGCTGCAACCGGATCTGGAAAAGACAATGGAATCCCGTCAATTAGTAACTTCTGTAGCACCAGATTCCAATCCAAAATTTAGGCCCAAGCTGTAACCATTCAAACCACAGTTACGAAACTTCTCACTGAAATCCGCATCTTCTCAGATACTCAATCAATACCACCACTCACCTAATGTTCTCTGCCTTAATTTCCTCTACTCATGTCACGACCCCATGAGATTTCCAATCAAAATCAAAGCCTTGTATCTTGAAGAATTTCTACCCTCATCCGACCCTCGATGGTCCAAGTACTCGCCCTCAGTAGGGAAGAACCAAAACTGTTCGGAAACTCGGCTCGACCTAGTTTCATAATACTCTGCAAAAAACGGGTCCGAGTTTTAATCTTTCCAATTTTCTGCTTTGAAACGAAAATTGGATTTTTCAATTTATAAAACGACAATCCACCTAAATAAGAAAATAAAAAACTTTTATTTTTATCTACAAAACAACAATCGACCTAACTAATAATAGCAAAAATACTGCTAATATTAGTCCACAAGTTACTACTTCCTACAAAGAACTAAAGCAAAGCTAATAAATTCATAACAGTTGTGCGAACTGTAAATCTAAAAATCAAGAGAACGAGACTCTTTTCATTAAATATTAGAAACTCAGACTCGGCAAAATTCAGCTCATAAAACTCGGTACTCGAACTTGGCAAGAAATTCCCTAGTCCTCAGTGAAACCCGCCTCAGCAGCGCCTCTGCTCCATTTCTCTCTCTTTGGCAATTGGAATAAGATCTCCAAAGGACAGTAGTCCCAAGAAAAAACCCTGAAACGACGCAGCACCCATGAATAAGCTGGGGCTCTTCATCGCCTAGCATCAGAGCAAATGCTTCAGACATTTTTCAGTGATAGACAACACAAGGCAGCACTCTCTTAACATTGTGTAATACTGTGTATGTTCAGACGGTAAGTTAAGTGTCAAAAGCCAAACAAAGCCAAACAGACAGTGGTATATCACGCATGATAGTGGCGAGTGATGATGGTTTGACCTGTAAACCCTTAGAGGAGCGAGCACACTCAACGTCTTTTAGCTTCAAATAACATCAAATCAAGGAGTTTGTTTTTCCTAGGAGCAAATCGTCACAAGAAATTGTGTAGTGTAGATAAACACCTTCCACTCGGAAATGAGTAAAGTGATCACAAGAAGCTTTGGTTTATTGACAAATTACTACTAAAGCCAAATGTTGCAAAGAAAAGATTGTTTCAAATTAGAATACACTCACTACTTAACAAAACTGTTAGAAAGAAATGGCTGGGTTTAAATGACAACCACTCGACCACAAAATGTAGTGTAATAACAGCAACAACAAAAATAATAATTCCCTGCATTTGAAGCCCCTAGCCCTTTTTTATTTGGATAAAAATAATAATAATATTCGTCTCAGCCAGAGGCACACATGGCCTGTCCTGTTCATTGGGTTTTGGCCATCAAGCAAGACACTGTAATATCAACGACCTTATCCATCGCAGCCTCAACAGAGCCGGTATTCCAGTGGTCAAGGAACCGTCAGGTCTTTCCAGATTAGATGGAAAGAGGCCGGACGGGCAGACCCTGATACCGTGGAGTGGGGGGCGGGCCTTACTTTGGGACGCAACTGTGGTGGACACAGTGACCGCTTCTTATATCCCCGAGACAGCTTCCACAGCTGGAGGAGCGGCGGAGATAGCAGCCACAAGGAAACACACAAAATATTCTGAGCTAGAGAAGAAATACACTTTTGTTCCAATCGCAATAGAAACCTTCGGTCCTCTCAATAGTGAGGGCCTCGCCTTTCTGTCTGAGACTGGACGCCGACTTTCGACAACTACCGGTGACACCCGAGAGACAAACTTCCTTTTCCAGAACTTGTCGGCATTGATCCAACGTTTCAATGCGGTGGCTTTTCAGGGCACTATGTCAAGATCACAATCCACTGACAAGCGGCGACCCAGATGGCCTGATAACAGATCCGTTGGCAATGCCAATGATGAATAACACTATATGTGACATAATAATAATAATATTATTATTACTAATAAAGTTCTCTGGTTGAAAGAGAGGCCACAATGCAAGTAATTCATTTCCAGATCAGTCTGTTGTCCCAGGGAAAGCAATGATCCCTGTTCTAGATCAGGGTCTGTTCTAAGACCACACGTCATCACGACCAAAACATCACAACATCAAGTCATCCAGCTCGAGACAATCGCGAGCAAATAACCTGTTCGCAGCTCCTGTCCAGAGTCACGTCAGCAGCAACGAAATGACAATCGTTAGGTGACAAGCAAGCATACGACCAACGCGTGGGAGCAATGTATGGAAGTCATCCTATGCAAGAGAAGCTGTGCAGATATGTGCTGATGTAAGATAAACATTGTCTGGATCAAAATGTCGCACACAACGTGTATACCAAAGCCCATGAATTCTCATGCGCCGAAGATTTGTTCGTTATCCAAATGATGCCTTATGCGTGGTCACTGATTGGTTAAGTACGGTCGGCCTGTAATGCGGTGAGTGCGGGTTCAATCCTCGTCCAAAGAGTTACTGTTTAGGAACCTTGAGTAAGTCCTTCACACACAATTACTCTGCAATATAACTCAGGCCTGTGTTAACTTTGGTACTATTACTGTAGAAAGGACTACATCAACAGTTGCAATGTATCCTGTATGATATCAATTCAACAGCAGAATACATTGCAGTACAGCTCTGTAGCACATCAAAAACATACTTTATGTTACAAACATCGTCAAGACCCAAATGCTACATGAATACCATTCAACACAAATTGTATAAAAGCTGAAGCCGATCGGTTGGGGCGCTCACTCGCCTTCTAACGAGGAGATTACAGGGTTCGAGCATCCAACCCATTTAAGGAAATTGAGCATGTCCTTTGCTCACAATTGCTTGGCACCATTGATGCTCTATAATATGGTGGTATGTGCACTTTGTAAAAAAGGAAGAAGGGTCATCCATCAGGTCCAATTGTATTGTATGAATTCAACGATGTGATACATTACAGTACAATTCTGAACCATGTAATAATCCTTTAGCACACCACAATACAATCAAACGGTATTTGGTTCTCACCGTTCTGTCTTCCAGGTACATGGTTTTGGAAAGAAAATCAATTCCTATCGTAGCCTGGAAATAACAACAAAAGTAACAGAATTGTAATCAGGAGAAAAAAACACGAATTCATTGTTTAATATTTACTGGTAAATCAAAACTACAAATTTCTTGGCAATTCTTTAACTCATTTATAAGCTTACCAACCACCTGGAGCGAAAACAACATGGCACAGAAGTCACATTGTGCAGAAGCCACATCGTGCAGAAGCCACATCGTGCAGAAACCATAAGGCAATGCATAACAATTTGACAAAAACAAGTTCTGTCAATGGCAATTGTCGACATAAACCATCATTAAGCTTTGCCACAGAAGTGGTTGCCATTGAAACTAGCAGTGCTATACTGTCATCGGTAATGGGGTAGATTACACCATGTTGGAAAAGGAGCAGAAAGTGGAAAATCGCACCTGGTATGTGTTGTCGAAACTGTCGTACATGAACCTCGTTATAATTGATGTCTTCCCAACTAAAAAACAGAACAATTGCAACGGTGTAACTACAAAAAGGCTCCATATAAACTCACCACAAACACGATGCATACACATATACACAAAAATACACACAGATAAATATCAATACATAACACTTAGTATGTTGATTGATTCAGTTCAGTAGTGTAGTAGTGCAGCAGTAGTGTAGTAAGGTGGTTGAATGGTTAGAGCGGTTGACCTGTAACGCGGAGAATAAGGGTTCGATCCTCGTCCGAGGAGTTACTGTGGAGTGGAGACCTTGTGCAGGTCCTTCGCACACAATTGCTAGAGCTGCAATATAACTGCAACTGAGATGTCAAGGCGTGTGTGCATTTCTTAACGAATTGCAAGGAGGGCAACATCAAATTACTGTCATATTGTACTGTAAGGTCTGTAATCAGATGGCTGTAGATTTAAGCCTGCGACTTGAACTCTGTGTAACCCTATAGAAAGTTGTCTAGAACCTCAGTTCCAATATGAACTTTACCATAATTAGATTAGCATACTAAGTGCAATAGGTAAGAAGCACATCACACATACACACAACATTATGTACACCTTTAGTTGCTGAATAAATATCATAAAAATTGCATCGTGTCAAAACAGTATTATTGCTTGAAATGTTACCATATTTGCGAATCATTGAATGACGTCTACGTGCATAATTAGTCATGTAAATTCGAATTAATCACCCATACACATGACCTCATCGCAGCCAAATTCGTAAACACACTAAACGGTGTCTTCTTCTTCTTCCCACAGGGAGGATCGAATCCCTGGCTAGGAAAATCACTCGACAAAATCCACTTAATTGAACTTGATTTTAAGCGCTGATTAGAACCATCACAATACGAATTATCTGCCGAAACATTCGTACAAGCCCGGCTTCAGGAATCCTACTATCATTCCCAAAGCTGTTTTTTTTAATCGGAGCTCGGACCCGAAGTCAATGGATAAAACCCAATCTTACCGCTCTGCTCGCCCAGAAAGACGAGCTTGAACTTCCGCAGCGGATTTCCAATTTCTCCTACAGACATTTTCTAAATAATGAATTGCGAATCGATTTGTTTCCTTTTTATATAATATTTCAGAAACCGCAACCAACGACTGACGACGTGGAAAGCTTTAGTCGACAGATGACATATGCACACGACTCAGCAAATGACGTCAACTTGCCATCTAGCGGTTGCTAGAATAAATATATTCATTGGAAATGCTTTGTTCGGTTAGTAGGGACGCTTTGAATTTTGCTCATTTACGTCATCAAGTGTGATCTCCACAAAGTTGTATAATCTGTTAATCGTTTGCATAAAATAACAAACTAGAAAAGTCAGTGCAAAGGATTAATTTGGTCAGTGGTGATGATTTGACGCCAAACTTGCGTTTCCATTATTTTGATCTGATGACTTTGTGTCTGGTCTCAAATTAGTTTACTAAGGATAAATGTTTGATGTCTAAGTTGTCAAACTTAAAACTAAAATTATGCATGCGTCAGGCGTAAAATATAAGCTGACGCTCGCATTGAGCGTTTGCAATCGGAGTATTAGAGAATATACTCACTTACTTCACTCAATTCAGCCGACTTGTTCATGAATCATTCACAATTCACTAATTATAACGCTCCTTCAGCAAACTTAATTAAACCTACGCAGGAGCGCTCCCAACCCAGCCATTAAATAAAGCGATTCATATAATCGCTTTATTTCTTAGAACTGCAGTATACGTGAATGATGCAATGGTATTTGCATTCAATCAAACTGTCGGCAATATTCCTAGATTCAGATGAGACAGATTGGCATTATTGGCTGCCTAGATCGCGAGTCCACGACGCTGCATTACATAGGCCTAGGACTATATAGAGCCCTAGAGGGTCTAGAACGCATGTTTTTTAGAAGTTGTCATAGAAACGTGTTGCGATTAATTATTGCTTTCTGTATCCCAACTTGCAAAAACGAGGAGTCCGCAGTGTATAAACCTACTGTAACAGCTCTGTACATGATACATCCATCATAACTATGGAGATTTTCTCTTGTCTATTACACTGGACAATACAAGATTTGCCTTTTACATTAAAATAGTAAATCTTTACTAATTTTGAGGTGCTGAACACGAAAATGACAGTAAGATTTGTTGATTGGCTCTTTTGTTTACGAGAGACAGAGATCGTTAGCTACCAGTCTCTCACTACGAATCGAGTGCATAGGTTATAGTCATATGATATAGCGCTGCTGTATTTGAAACTACATATTGCAACATTCAATGTATTCCGTCTTATTGCTATAGACATGCCCCTGGAGACAGCGCATCACTGTCTGATGTAATGGAGATGAGTCATGACATCACGGCTTCATATGATCGCAGACGACAGAATGTTGTGAGCGTAGTGGTAAAAAGGAAAGTTTCGAAAAATGGGATATTGATCTGAGATGGGCTTAGTAAGCCGATCCTCACAAATGTTTTGCAAAACTAAATCTTCTATGGTGCATTTCTAGCACGCACAGGATGGCCTAAATTGAGCTTCACAGGTCTCAATTTTGATCTTGATTATCATGACAAGAATAACTGAAAACTCATTAGCCTAAGCCTAAATATGACAAATTTTAACTTTTATTCTCAAATTGCACGTGTAGTCTTTATCCAAGGTTCTGCGACCATAGAAACATCATTGGCGGGCCAGAAATGGCTCGCGCGCTTGTGTATAAGCTGGTTCCCTCGACTTGACTTTTGTTGGCGCTGTAGAAATGCTGGGATTACGATTACGGGGCGGCTCTTTGATACAGATAGATCCTGAGCAGCTATACAACATAAAAGAGACCGGCAATGCAAACCATCGCAAGCAGAAGCGAACCTCTACTTTTACATGTAAAAATAGGCCCATTGTTCTATGGCAATAAAAACTTTTGCTCATCTCTCAGAAATTGGAGCCAATTCATTGATCCGAAGATTTGCTTCTGCTATGTCTATATATGGCCTACTCACGAAATCATATTAATTAAATCACTACAAGCCTACACTAAATCATTATAGGCCCACTCACTGTATTTATATAAGCTCGTGTCATGATAGGCCTACTTCTTAAATCATACCCATGAAATTATACGCCTACTCATGAAATCGTTATGGGCTACTTATTAACTCATTATAGGCCTACTCTTATTCTTATTACCGAAATTTGATATCGCCCTTCTTCCAACATCTTCTGCTCATAAGTGCATACACACGCCTCGATGGCGCAATTGCAGTTGTACTGCAGAGCAATGGCGCGCGGACTTGCTCAAGATCCCTACACAGTGACTCCCCGGACGAGGGTCGAACCCGCGCGCTCTGCGCACACTTGAACGTAATACGGGCTGACCGCTCTAACCGATCGGCCACTGTGCCACACCACTGCGTCATCATAGGCCTACTCGTCAAATCGCCATAGGGCCTACTCATTAAATTATTGTATTCCATTAAATTAGATCGGTCATATTGGCAATTCCATGGCAAATAGGCGAGACTCTACGCAGGTCCGATGTGGAAATACGGGTCATAGGCCTACGTGTATTCCGTGTGGGCATGCTGTCAGGGACACCACTGCAGAAATATGACACACGTCTAGGCCCTACAGAATTTTCAATTTTGTGTCAATCAATTAACGAATTGCACTTTTACAAGTAATAATAATTTTATCGACAATTCGGTAAACCGTAACAAAGACGACAATTGAATTAGCACATAAACTCATTAAATGCAAGCTTAATTACGTCTCGATAACAGATCAGATCGGTTGGCATAACGCCAATTCGATGGAGTCAGAGACCATTTTGGTCCCTCTCCCCCGACAGTGACCAACACATCATTTCAAATAATCACCGGTCCATAAGTCTCAAATCTGGCCCAGAACTCTATCCACTTGTCGTGCTGGGCCCTATTTTGAATATATCGCCATGGCCAGATTCAAGCAGTAGACTCAGTAGTATTTCCTAAAGTCTTGGCATATCATCGCAACATTTCTCTGCCCTCTTGGTACTACCTGTAGCCCCCTTGAACTCCGAACAAACCGCACCATCACTTTTACACCAATAAAACAATTACCTATATTTCTCACGTCTTGTTTCCACCCCCTATGGATCGTGTTTTGATTAAGCGCCGGTGAATAGGGCCTAAGCTGTTTTCAACGACTTCGCTTTTGTGGGCGTTGTAGAAATGTCAGGCTTACGATTTCTTGTTCGTGAGACTAAGAAGGCTTGGTCGAGGAACATTGCGTATTGGATGACTCTAAATTTTGCAACGATAACGTTTGACTCTGACGTGGAACAACGTCAGAAACGGTGACACTGGTAGGATTACGAAAGCAGTCATGATCGAGTAAGTCGTCATCGAAACGAGATTCGCCAAACAGCGGCTCCACAAAGCAATCTAGTAAAGGTTCTGCTATACAAAGTGCATCAATAGGGAGTTCGTAAGAATGGGGCGATCGCGACGCGGAAATGCTATCTTCAGAGCGGAAAACCTTAAGTGGAACATCAGCAGGAATGGGAACGTGGAAAGGCCTCGCACGTGCCTCAGCTTCGAGATTTCGATAAAGGTCGTGCAAGCTGTGCTCCGTGTATGGCCTCTCAACGTCATCCTCGTCCGAGATATCGTCGTGGATTAACAGATCTGAATATACAACGGGACTAAGCAAACCACAGCCAGTTGCAACCTCCCCAAGTTTGTGAATTGCTTTGGACTTGCTTCCAGAGGAAGGGCCTTGTTCTAAGGAACGCCAAACTGAAGGAATCACTCCAGCAGAGCTGCAAATTTCCTCACCATCTTTCCATCTTCTTTGCGATATAGATATATCGTCCATCTTTAATTCGTTCAGCAGAATATTCGGCGGCTGGTCGAGATTTGTCGTCGAAAGCACTGTCGAAGGATTGTTTTCGACCGAAATCAATGCATCGTTTCCAGAAAGCATGTTCTCACTAGTAGAAGTGTCTAACATGGGAGAAGATTTAATACAAACAATTCCATCAACAGCCAAATAAGACCCTGGATCTTCTCTTTCTCCACAAGAAAGGGACCCGCGTAGGCGTTTTTCCCCGTCCACCATCGGCTCAGATGATACATCTGGATCGGCCGAATTCTCCACGTCGTCACACCATGGAAACGGCGGAGGAAGAGGAGATGGAATAGGGCTGGAAGTGACTCTAAAGAAACCATCTGTCGAGTGGTAAAGACCATCAAAAACGTCTAAGTCGTCAACAGAAAATCTGCCTCCATCAACATCGCTTTTGGCTCCAAACAGCCTCAGATTTGCACCGGTGGCAAATAAACCAACCGGGTCACAGTTTCCACTAAAGCAGTCCGCATCCACACGAGGCAGCACTGATCCTGTGCCTGCCTCATCGCTGTCAACAAACAGCTCCAACATCTCAGGCGGTTCGTAGAGCTCCATGCTTATCCCATCATCATTCCAACCGCCAGGACCTTCCAAAGGCGGTGGTGGAGGTGGTGGTAAGACCACCTCAGCCAGGCGCTCTTCCAACGTCGAGCTCTCTTCCAACGTTGAGTTCTCTTTCTCCGACAGAAAAACGTCCTCTTCCCTTCCGCTCTGCTCCATGACGCTCGCTTCTCCGCTGTTGGAAGTGGATGTGTCGTACTCCTCGCTCTCAACGATCGGCGCAGGCAGGTCGACGTCCATGAGAAACTCCTCCAGTGAACACATACTGGCACCAACGACGTTTGGTGGAAAAGAAGTCCTGCCGCTAAATTCCCGCCAAGGCTCGCCTGGACCTTGCTCCTTGGAATTACTCGTTTCCACGTCCAAAACTAATACACTGGCTCCTAAATCTCCAGAATCGCTTCCCACTGTTTTATCGTTTAAATACCCAACTCGAGTCCTTGTACCTAAAGATTCGTCCACACTGCTCTCATTTACAGATTCCACCTGATTTTCCACCTTTGTTACAACGGCTTTATCTCCTACCACGACCGAATCAGCCTCGGAAGATCTAGGAGGCAAGGTATCCTCATTCTTGCAACCAGTTCGAGATTTCTCCTTCGTAAGGCAGTTACTGCTTCCTGCGCCCGCCTTTCCCTTCGCCGCCAGAGCCCTTTCCAACGTTGTCGGACTGATTGAGTCGTCCTTGGAAGAGTAGCTGTCGCGAGGGGGAAGTCTGCTGTACACGACAAAGTCGAGGATTCGTCTGTTCCCAAACGACGGATTCTTCCGTTGAAACGCCAAACTGGAGAGCGTCGCCTTAACCTTCTCTAGCTCCGCCCTCTGCTCTTCCCGCGTCGGTCTCTTGCCAGGGGACGGGGACCGGCTGCGGAAGCTTCGCGTGGAGAGGACCGAACTCTGAACCACGATGTCCGTCTGTTCGCTCTTTGACGCCAGATGGCGCTTGTGGAGAATGTAGGGGAATTCCGAATCGGCCCCTGTGATGACATTATCGCCAGCACGTGGGATGCCTGACATGTCTTTAGTCCTCTCGTTTTCTCCCTTATGATCATCCTTATCAGTTTGTCCATTTCGAACTACTTCTAGATCTGACGAAGACTCTGGTTTTTCCGTTGATCTAGAAATTTCCTGTTCGTTCGTTTCCTTTGGAAGCTTCGTAGAAACATCAGCACCAGGTGGCAGCAGAGTCTCAGCCAGATCGCATGAACCCTCCTGTCGAGTCTCCTTGTGTTCCACACCGCCCTCCTCAGACTTTTCAAAACCAGTGCGACCAACTATTGTGCTTTTGGGGGCATCACGACATGGTGACCCAATAACCCCATTGCCCAGATCTGCTAAGACTGCTTCTGATACACCTCTCACGTCATCTACACCCGTTTCAAGTTCCACACTTTTGTTAAACTTGTCATTGCTGTCATAACCTGGTAATCTGTTCACCCTATGACCTGATGAACTCGAGATCTCGTTACCTGATGATGCCCTTTCTGATACATCTGCTGTTTCGAAAGTTTGCTGAAAATCTTTGGAATCAAGAAGATTTTCTGGGTTGTCCAAGGCAGTCTCCTGCACTACACTTTCATTAGCGTCTTCAACCTTGTGACCCGGTGAACTCGCAACCTCATGACCTCGTGAAATCTTAATCTCATGACCTGATGAACCAGTGGCCTCATGACCCGGTGAACTCATGACCTTTTGACATGGTGGAATTTTAACCTCAGGACCTGGTGAACCAGTGACCTCATGACCTGGTGAATTCATTGCCTTATGACCTTGTGAAATTGTAACCTCACGACCTGGTGAACCCGTCAACTTATGACATGGTGGAATTTTAACCTCACGACCTGGTGAACCAGTGACCTTATGACCTGGTGAACCAGTGAACTCATGACCTGGTGAACTTGTGGCCCTACAATCTGGCAATGCAGTTCCTTCATCACGAATTCCAACTGCCTCACCACGCGACAGTCTCTTCCGTCTGACAGAAACAGCGGCAGACCCATCGTCCGACCATCCTTCACAATCTTCCGTTCCAACCTCCTCCGCAGCCTCTCCATCCTTTCCAACATCTTTCACCATCATCGCAATCACATCACCCGACTCCATAAAAACCGAGTCCTGCAGAAGGCCTTCCTCCGAAGCCTCGATTGTTCTCTCATCCCGCTCCTTATGCTCGCCATCTCTTGTCTCCTCGAGCTGCCGACAGAGCTCCTTCCCATCAACGGCTCCTCCGTCTCCCATCAGCCCAACTCTATCAAAATCGAGCGAGTCATGACTCTCCGTGAGCTGGTATGAGTCCTGCGACATGTTGTCATGATATACGACATCCTTGTTCTGCTTGAAATACGAGAGATTGAAATCGTCGAGCGTTCCGTTTCGTAACTCCATTTGCGCTCGTCTCGCCTTCAACGAGTCGTCTGCTCCTTTTTTCGAGCACCCAGGCGGCGTGAGCGTCTGCCGAGCAGCGTCGCAGCTGGACCCCATCGCTCGAAACGTCTGGAGCGAGCGGCTCGGAGCAGTGTCGCTCCTGCCGCCGTGTCTGTAGCGCTCTCTGGCGTGCGCTCGCTCCACACAGATGGCGTGAGAGCTGCTCGATGAGCGGATGTTCGGATGACTGAGATGGTGCTCTGCCCGCGATTTGAGCGTTCCAGTTTTTGGTGTCGTGGCGACGCTGTGACTTAGAGAAATCGTCCTCAAGCTCGTAGATCTGAAGAGTATTGCACGTATTTGATAAATATATAATATATTCTTTACCCATTGCTTGTTGTCTTAATTTAGATAATACTATTATATTCATTTGTTCAGAAACCCAACAGGATCAGGTAAGGCTGAGTTAACGAAAAGTAAGTTAATAAAAGGTAAGTTACTGAAAGGTAAGCTAATGAACTGAAAGGTAGGTCAATGAAAGGTAGGTTAATGAAAGGTAAATTAATGAAAGGTAAGTTATTAAAAGGTAAGTTATTAAAAGGTAAGCTAACGAACTGAAAGGTAAGTCACTGAAAGGTAAGTTCATTAAAGGTAAGTTAATTATAGGTAAATTAATGAAAGGTAAGTTAATTAAAGGTAAGTTAAGAATAGTTGGGTTAAGAGATAAGTACAGTGTGTTGCTGATACCTCTGGAAATCTGGTCTCCGGTTGCAATTCTCTCGAACGTATTCTGCCAGTTGCTTTTGTGTTCGTCCGCAGTATCTGCGAAGATTTCAATCACAACCATCCTCATTAAGCATGTACACAGCAGTAAAACAATACAATACAATACAACAGTCATTTGATAATGTGTAGGTGGGGCCGGAATCCCGAGTGAAATGTCTGTTCTGGTGAGATTTGAAGCCCCTACTTCTCATTAGACAATCCAGCATGTTAGCCACTATGCCATTGCGCACCTCAATTGTTCGTGAACATGGAAGCAAATTGTTAGAGGCAAGTTTAATTGGTTTCCCATAGCAAAGCACCGAGGGTCAATTTCCTGCCGAATACCGAATATTACGAGTGCTGCACAATTTTTAGGAATTTTGTTTTTGAAAACAAGATAAAACCTCAAATAAAATTTATTTGTCTGTGTAACTTTCAGTGATAGAAAAAACTAAAATGCAATTGTCGTTTGTAAATACAAAATCAGATTTACGTTTTCAGAAAATAATCGGAACTTCGATGTTCGTCTAACAAGCAGACTCTTATTAATAATTGGATCCGAGTAATGCCGAGTACCATGATACTCGACCGAGTATCTGAGCCGAATTTCGGTTCATTTCTATGACACCCTTAAGTACAGGATGGTCAGTAAAGTCATTTAAAAATATAAATTTTCGATTACATTACATTACATGATGGGTTAATAAAGGGGTGGCTGGTCACCTGAAAGAAGAGCCACGGCTGACGAGGCGTGTCTTATTACGAGGAAGGCGTTTGACGGAATGGCAGCGAAAGAACGCGTGATGTTCCAGGCACTTCTTCCAGAAGTTCTTGCAGTCGTTTCGTGACTCAAAATAAAACTCAACAATGTCCTTGTAGTAGCCCTAACAAAAACAAAGAATTATCAAAGATAATTACAACAAATATAATATCAACAAATGAAATAACAACAGCTGACTATTAGTTGAAAAATTTATATAGAGCCCTTTCAAGGTAACTACTCGAAAGCATTCAAATTTTCTAGTCCCATAATACAACTACATAGATCTTGGCCCAGAGACTCTGAACATCCACGTCATCTGTCAGCTGTCGACGGGAATCCGTTGGTTGGTTCCACGATTGTTTGTGGGCCCACCACTGGTGACTCTTTCAGCTTATTGTTCACTGTTTTGCTAACCAATGTAACATCTGTTGTTAGTAATGACATTTAACATCATATAGGCCAGCCAGAGAGCGCCTCTGAATAGATATCTTGCAGGGGTGCTGTATAAATGCTCGATTACATTACATTACGACCAACTTCCCATCTGAACTGCCTGCCAACTTGATCAATTGAACTATGTTTCACTGAAACCCATTTATGTACAGAAACCACCTGTCACTGGTATCTCACACATAAACATGGCACCTGAGACTGATTGCCGATTGGCTGAAAAGGCTTTCAATGGTGCCACCTGGTGAGCCATTGATCAAGTCGTGGATTGGTCAAAAGCACTTCGGCAATGGATGTATATGGGACAGGAAGCTGGTTGAGCAATAATTGAAATATTGGAGAAGTGATGGATCTATGTGGAACAAGAGAGAAATGCTTCTAAGATTCCATTCATGCATAGATATCACACATGTCATCCATTAATTGCTCATTTCATCATGGCACTTATACTGTTATTGCTCAATAATTTAAACTATAATGACTTCTCCTCACCACCATCAGCATTATAGTTATAGCTATCATGATTTTATGCTGCTGCTGTTATTATAATTACTATTGCCATTATTATTATTATTATTATTGTTATTATTATTATGATTATTATTATTATTATCGTCATTATTATTATTGTTATTTTTATTATTATTATTATTGTCATTATTATTATGATTATTATTATTATTGTTAATATTATTATTATTATTGTTACTATTATTATTATTAATATTATTACTATATTATGCTGTTATCGCCCATGTGGGCGAGCTAAGTGAGTGTTGGCAATGTCCCGAAGAGACAAGCTGCGTTCCCACGCTGAAGAACAACCGAGATACGTTGAAACAGAAATGACGTCTCCATTGGATCGTGGGTTGCAGCACTCGTTCGACTACCCAACTCTGAGATGAACTGCAGTCCTTCACTGCTCCAAGCGCCGCCGGATTCCAAGGAGAGGGCTACGAAGTCGTGGGTGTTGGTTATGGTGGAATACTTGGTCCTCTTCGTCTTAGCTGCGCGTTCGGCTGCTTCGCCAGCTCTGATAGATGTGTCGGCAAGATGTGACTTGGCGTAGGTGTCGGGCACTGTCACATCCCATGCCAGACATCGACCACGTGTCCAAGGAATGAGTGTGACGCCGTCCGGTCGCTTTCCATCTTCTCTTACCAAGCCGAGAGGTTCCTTTTGCGCTGGAATCTTTGCTCTGCCAAGAGCTCTCCAGATGACATCGTTCAACATGCTATGTCGTTGATGTTTTCCGCTGCCTCTTCTACAAATTAGTCCATGGAGACCTTTTGCGTCGACGCTCTCTTGACATTGGTGACACAAATGTGGCTCGCAGAGTGTCGTTCCTAGCCTCAACCCGGCTGCCATTCGTACATCGTCGTTTGAGAGGCGCAGGCCTAGGGCAGTCACAGGGGGCGCTAGCATCCAGTCTCCAGAATGAGGTGCTCATGAGGCCAGCAGGCGAGCACGGTTACATGGATTGTTATTGAACTCCAGCAGACTTTTCCATGCCTTGTCTGTGAATCGGAGGTCCCATTCTTTCTGGCGATGACTCGCTGATCCTGTTGGTGGTTCTGCATCTGTCAGGGTCTTCCAAGCATTGAGTGCTGAACTTGCAAGTTCATATGGTTCCTCAGCAGACTCTGTTGGTAGGATACATGCCTGGAGTTCGCTTGTACTAGCAGCAGAAGCCAGAAAGGCAGAAAGTGCCAGCGTAGATGCACAACGAACTCCCAGACCACCATCTCTCACCGGCAAAGAAGCCTGGAGCCAACGGTCATTGTCAAGGTCCACATTTAAAATGGTTGACAGTCCTTCTCTCAGCAGTTGATCAAACCGAGCCAAGCCCGGGCAATCAGCGCAGACGGCTGTGCGCAGACTGTACAAGAGCTTGTACAAGAGCTTCGGTGCACTTAGACTGTTTCTCAGCAGAACCAAAGCGTCATGTGTGTAAAGCAAGGACAATCTTCCGATTGCCCTCTCGAGGTCATTAGCCTTTGAATTAACGACCATGTTCACAGCTGGACCTGGAATCAGAGGTGCACCCAACAAGGTCATGTCCTTGAGGGCTATGCTCGTGAACTCTTGAAACGCAGGGTCATTGTTCAGCATCTGGGTGTTGTGACACGTGATTTCGAATTTGCTGCGGTTCAATAGCAATCCCAGATTCTTTGATTCCTGCTCGATTAATTTAACGTCGTCGGCCACTGTTTCCTTGTTACCTCCCAATGTCAGGTCATCCAGATATCCGATACGCAGATCCGATCGAAGCTTCATCAGAATCGGTTGCAGCACAAGACAGAATTCCAGAGGTCCCAAAGGATCGCCTTGCTGCGTTCCTTCTTCGGATCGAATTATGTTTGAACCATAGCGCAACAGTGGACGGTTTGAATAGGCAGCATGAGCAAAGTGGTAGAGTTCTGGGATCTCTCTAGCAACTGCCTCTAGAAGACAATCTCTGCGCAGAGTATTAAAGGCATTGGCGAAGTCGAGCTTCACTAGGACGCTGTCTTCAGGCATTGTGGTTATCCAACGACGTGTCACATGGACAGCTGCCTCAGCGCCTCCTGGAATGCCTACCCCCAGCTGAATGGGGGCGAGCAGTTGCGACAGCCTTGCTACCGCATGCGAATTAGCGCACTTTGCCGCCAGACGACGCCACGTATAGCCCACGGCGATCGGTCTTATGCCTCCGTCCTTCTTGCTCAGGGCTAAAAGGTTTGCCCCATAGATGACCTCATTCACCTCTTCGGATAGACCTCCCTTTAGGAGCAGATTGACAAGGTCAGATAGATGTTGCACGATGTTGTCATCTACTCCATAGGCTATCAGATCCTTTAAGTGTTGTGGAGTTATGCCATCTGGACCACCAGCGGAACCCGCAGGGAAAGAGGAGATTGCCCTAGCGACATCTTCTTTAGAAACTTGAAGCGGGATGAAGCGATCCGAACTGTCTGGATCACACGGTGTTCTCCTGTCCACTGGTTCAGGCGGGTGCTTTTTCTTAAGCGCGGCCAGAGTTTCGGGTGTGTCCAGCGCCGGCTTATCCTCGCTGCAGATGAGACGGATGGCTGCTTTGAAATTGCCTTCCTCCAACTTGCTTGCAACTGTTGAGGCTAAATACCTGGCGTGGTCGCATTTAGCGGACTTGAGCCTACGACTTGACGTCGATGGCAATTCATCGTTAGTCGACTGGTCTGGCCTCTGCAGTCCCCATTCAGTAATGCGGGACAAAATCATCTTGGTCATGTTGTGCTTTCGTCCACCTCTTCTTGGCTTCGCTAGTACAGTTCCACCGAAGGCCAGCAAATCGAACCATTTTGCAACGCAATTTGGTTCTCTTACGATTGCTTGGATTATATCGGCCAGGAGAACAGCACAAGATGGCCTTGCTGCTTTTGGGATTCTCTTAATGAGAAGACCGGGTGAAGCAGGATGTGAGAGGTGAGAAGCGATCTGCCCAACATCCGTTGACAGAACCCGTGAGAAAGGGATCTGCACGCTACTGGTGGAAGACGACTGTCTTGTGGTATTATTATTGTTAATAATATTATTATTATTATCGTCATTATTATTATTGTTATTATTATTATGATTATTATTATTATCGTCATTATTATTATTGTTATTATTATTATGATTATTATTACCGTCATTATTATTATTGTTATTACTATTATTTCGTGCGTTAAAAGGTGCGTTAAAGGTTCTCGTACCGATTAGGCTGAACAAAAGAGCCTCTGAATGAAACTGCAAAATTAATTATTATTATTAATTTATTATTATCAAATTATTTTGCAATGAGGTACTTCATTTCCCAGGGATTTCGATATTATTAATATTATTATGTTATTATTATCATTATTATTACGATTATACTATCATTGTAATCATAATTGATATTGATATCTGGGTTGTAACTTGCATATCCTTCTGGATGAAGTTTGACGAGAAACTTCTTCCGCTTGAAGCTGAGCTTGCGTATCTTTGCCCAGGAGAACGTGTTGATCTTCGTCTGGTTCTGAAAGACGAGGACACCAAGATGGGCCACCGCCAACTGAAGGGGAACACCCTCATGGTCCTAGAACCACACACAACATCCATCACCAGGAGCTACATAAATGCTCATATGCTTACATATATACATACATACATACATACACACACACATAAACAGACATGCACATACATATTACATACACAATATACTGGCAGACTCATACATACTTACACACAATGTCACACATGCATACCTACACCTACATACACACATACATATGCACACAAACATATCGGCATATTCATACTTATCTATACATATACACTGTGAACGGAAAAAACACAAACCTCAACAACAACCAGACTAGAGAAATAAATACCAACTATTAAAAATGTAAATTGACACTCAAATCATTTTACCGTTACCATAATTATATTTAAAATTATACACTGTGCCAGTTCAAACTTGACGTCACATTGACGTCATTTCAGTGAAAAATTATATAGTAATTCTAGAGCCTCGCTTTTTGTTCACCATGTATATTTTGTACAGACATACACACATATACATAATCATATACATAGAAACCAGTGCAAACGCACACACACACACACACACACATACATACATAAGAGCCCCTCTGAGAGGTTACAGAAGAGGTATAATGTAAACATGCTGATACCAACCGACCTACATATCACAAATACATACTTACAAACATGCAAATACACAAAGGAATTGTCTTTCCTGACATATAAACACTTCTAAACAGACCACGTAACATAAACAGCATGCGGACATAAACAGCTTCTTCTTTTCAAAACCCTCGTTTGAACGCCTTTCCTTCATTATAAAGAAAATTTATTTATTTATTCGGAGGATTTATATAGCGCCCCTTCAAGACATGTATGTATATGTAGCTCGCTACTTACGGTGCTTTAGAAACTGTCGTATTTATAATTACAGTCTACTCACCATTATCAGTCTTAATTTACGGATGAACCACCGAGTGTCAATAACCTGCCAAGTATTGAGTACCAAAATATTAAGAGTGAGTCTAAGTACCAATATCAAATATTCAAAAAATCTCATCCTCTTGATTTTTAGTTTGACATTTTCATGACTTGTTATGATTCAGTTTACACCAGGATGTAGTTACTAGTAAGTACAACTAGTAACAGTATTTGTGGTAAAACAGAAAATAGTTTGTAAAAATCCGATTTTTTATTCACAAGCCGATTGTTATTAATACTGGGACCCATCATTTGTATGGGTCCGAGTAATGCCGAGTACTATGATACTCGGCCGAGTTGAGTATTCGAGCCGGGTTTCGTGTCATCCCTGTCTTTAATAATAACTTTGAAATTCTACCTTTTGTAAACTGTTAAAGCATTTTCTTTTTACCTGTGGCTGGGCAGGGAGCACTTCTGGGTAGTTTTGCTTGAAGAGGTGCTATATAAATTCTCAAAATGAATGAATGACTGAAAGGAATTATCTAATTGTAGGGAAGAGCACTGATATTGGCTGGATGGTCTCGAATCCTAACAGGTGCAAGCAAGAGCAGAATTGGACAATGTGTCTGTTAACGGTTTTTGCTGAGGATGATTTAAAGGGATTCTGTGGAGCTGAGTTCTAACCTTAGCAGGGTGCGTCTGTATTCCGTAGAGATCGACCTTCCTCGCTGTGTCCAGAAGGTTGAACTCAGCTACAGCCGGCGTCTGACCTCTACAGAATCACAACGGACGACAATGAAGAATAACAGAAAATAAACTATTGTCCTATATTAAAAACATTTGTTCTAAGATCTATTAAGATCTTACAAGGGATTTCAGGAAATATTCAGACACACAGGTGTGCATAAATACATACATACATATTTATGTATATATATATATATAAAATATACAATCATAGATACATACATACATACATTCACCAGAATACATGCACGCATACATGTCATAAATACATATGTATATTCACAAACATACATAAAATAGACGAATACACTCGCATACATACGTACATACATATACATACATTGAAAAACATACTACTAGACAAATACATTCACATACAAACATACATACACATTACACATATACAACATATACATACATTCACCAACATACATCCATACATACAAATACATATACATACATTCATACAAACACAATATGCAATTTATGCATACATACTTACATTATTTGCATGCATACAACTACACATACATGTATACCAACATGTAGGCATACATGTAGAAGCATATACACACACCTGATGATATCAACGCAGTCTAGGAATCGAGATTAGAGACTCACAGACTGTGGATGATAAGACAATGTGTTAAGGACGTACACATGGTCACGATGGTGTTCCGCTATCCTCTGCTCCAGTTCCTCCGTCTGCTTTGGTAGGAGAGTGATGTCCTTCAGATAACCTGGAACTTCAAACTCATCGGAAAAATCTCCCAGCTCAGCTGCAAACCAAAGCAAATACGTAAACTGAATCCTAAAGCGCCACTCGAAAGCCAGGCGCACGACTTGCCCAAGAGGTTCGACTAAGTTCAAAAGGTCAATTATGATATATAGGCTGTGCAAATGGAGATCTATATCCATAAAAAGATTATACAGAGGCAACGTAAGTGCAGTAATCTGCCATTTTCCTGTCGCCAGTCCCAAGTTTTAGAAAGGAGGAGGATGACGTATGTGATCTTTGTTGCAACACAGCATTGTTAAACAGCAACTTCAGCAACTAACCCAACAATAGATAGATTCTTTCAAGAAGATTAATAGGTAGATTAACTTGACTGCTACGCTACATGTGATAGTGCTAGTCAAAAGTGTGCATAAAGAAGGAGGGCGACACTAATTGTATTGCATTGTATATTTCCGTTTATAATAACATATATTTCCCTGGCAGAACGCGGCCATTTACATATGCAATTTCGCAGCACGAGAGTTAGATGGGAGTAAACATTTCATTGCAGCTGATTAAATAGCAACTATAGCCAAACACGTACCTGCCTTTCTTACATTATGTGTGTGTGTGTGTGTGTGTGTACGTGCGTGTGTGTGTGTGCGTGTGGTTGTCTATTTACCCTGAACGATGTATGAGGCGAGAAGGACGGCCGTGTGTTCCTGGCAGGGCAGGGCACCGGTAGAAAGGTCTCGTCTGACCTGCAGAGCGAATAGATACCTACCACAAAAAGGCATCCAATAATTGTCATCTAATTGAACCAAATTCTAACTACCACTGTGTTTTGAAATTCCGCCACTGTTCGCACTTCGCGCTCAGACAGTGCCAGTCCCAAGCCTGGATTAGTGAGGAGGTCGACGCCAATGCTCTCTGTCAACACACAGTGCCGTTAACTGAAAGAGGAGGAGAGCGACGCTAATGATCCTAGTCATCACACAGTGTCACTAAACTGAAACGACCACTACTACTACTCTAAAGGTCACCAGAGACAGCGACAGAGAAAGAGATAAAGATAGACAGACACACAGACAGACAGACAGAGACAGAAACAGACAGAGACAGACAGACAGAAACAGAGATACCTAGACAGAGACAGACAGACAGACAGTGACAGAAAAAGAAAGACAAAGACAGAAACAGAGAGATATAGACAGAGAGAGAGAGACAGACAGACAGACAGAAACAGATAGATTCACAGACAGACAGACAGAGACAGTGACAGAAAAAGAGAGAAAGACAGAGACAGAAACAGAGAGACCTAGACAGAGAGAGGTACTGGGCCAACCGCCTGGCCAGGAAGTAATGACGGTACCTTATTCCATCTTCCCACCGCCTCAGACTACAAAGACGGTCAACCTCCTCCAGCCGTTCTTACCCATCGATCACCCTTCCTCTCTGTCAACCCGATGGAGTCACCGAATAGCAGCTTGTCTTTGAAAGAGGGCAGAGTGGAGGACAGAGAAGCCGGATTGTCTCGGCCCCGAGAACGAGTCCATAAGTAAAGAGGTCGCCGCAGCCATCAAAGACATCAAAGGAACTGACCGCCGTCGCCGCTAATAACGTCTCCAGAGATGACGCAATCCTAATGAATGTGACGTCCGTACATACACCAGACCTCAGCTATACCGACCATTAGTCTAAGGTGCCGTACGTATGTGTAATAAGTTTATTTAACGACGCATCCATGACAAGGATGGTATGCCGTATGGTATGTAATGTAATGTAACTCTAAGAAAATTTCTCAACGCCCACAAAAGCCACGTTAGGGAGACCAGCTCATTCACCGGCGATATATTTCTGAAGAAGTCAAGCCGAGATACCGTAAGCATGTGGATACCACAGAAAGGGTAAATAAGGTAAACATATATAGGTGAAGTCAAATGATTGAAGGATTGAATAAGAATCATGGAGAGCTGGATTAATTCATTACTAACTGTATCTATTTATCGTTACGACAAAGCTGAATAGGTTTCCCCCATACATTTTAGTATATGCTAGACAGACAGACAGAGACACAGACAGACAGATACAAAGAGAGAGAGACAGAAAGACACAGTCAGAGACAGAAACAGAGAATGAAAGAGACAGAGGAGTTACAGGAGAGAGAGAGAGAGAGAGACAGATAAACACACAGACAGACAGAAACAGCGAGAGAGACAGACAGACAGAGAGTACTATACCTAGTGTAGTCTTCTTCGAGCTGTCCTGGGTCTGGCGTATAGAACTTGACGACAAATCGCAGTTCAAGGTTGTGTCGAGGGAGCTGACGCAGGACCGGCTTGTCATGATCCAACCAGCTCTACAATCAATCGACCAATCAAGCAATCGTTCGTACAATCAATCTGTCAATCGATTATATTATTCAATCCTTATCAACAATGAGAAGTCAACCGAGTGATTGAAAATTCAATCATTTAATCGGTCAATTATTAAATCCTTCAATCACTAAGTGCTACATTAATCATTCCTTCAATCAAAGTGTTTTCAATAACTGAACCTCTCAAACATTCAATTGTTCAATTATATGATTAGCCAATTCAGTCAATCAGTCAACCAATTAACCCAATCACTGCACAACACACATACAGTTAAATTCAACTCCTGTTAATTAAACTTGTGATCAGATGTTCCTGCCATTTCATGCAATCGTACTGTCGTTTATCAGTTTGAATTAAATAAACGAAAATATATGATCATCATTATATTATGCAAAGCAACAGCCAACCAGAGGATTAGACTGCATGGAAACTTTCAACAAGTCCAGCCAACTAAGGCCAACCATCCGCAATAGCACCATCCCTACCACTATCATCACCACCACCACCGCAACCACAGTACCATTACATCCAATACCATTAAAACCAATACCATTACAACCAATACCATTAAAACCAATACCATTAAAACAAATACCATTAAACCAAATACCATTACAACCAATACCATTAAAACCAATACCATTACAACCAATACCATTAAAACCAATACCATTACATCCAATACCATTAAAACCAATACCATTACATCCAATACCATTAAAACCAATACCATTACAACCAATACCATTAAAACCAATACCATTACATCCAATACCATTAAAACCAATACCATTACATCCAATACCATTAAAACCAATACCATTACAACCAATACCATTAAAACCAATACCATTAAAACAAATACCATTAAACCAAATACCATTACAACCAATACCATTAAAACCAATACCATTACAACCAATACCATTAAAACCAATACCATTACAACCAATACCATTAAAAGCAATACCATTAAAACCAATACCATTAAAACAAAAATACCATTAAAACCAATACCATTAAAACAAATACCATTAAACCAAATACCATTACAACCAATACCATTAAAACCAATACCATTACAACCAATACCATTAAAACCAATACCATTACATCCAATACCATTAAAACCAATACCATTACATCCAATACCATTAAAACCAATACCATTACAACCAATACCATTAAAACCAATACCATTACATCCAATACCATTAAAACCAATACCATTACATCCAATACCATTAAAACCAATACCATTACAACCAATACCATTAAAACCAATACCATTAAAACAAATACCATTAAACCAAATACCATTACAACCAATACCATTAAAACCAATACCATTACAACCAATACCATTAAAACCAATACCATTACAACCAATACCATTAAAAGCAATACCATTAAAACCAATACCATTAAAACAAAAATACCATTAAAACCAATACCATTAAAACAAATACCATTAAACCAATACCATTAAAACCAATACCATTACAACCAATACCATTAAAACAAATACCATTATAACCAATACCATTAAAACCAATACCATTACAACCAATACCATTAAAACAAATACCATTAAAACAAATACCATTAAACCAAATACCATTACAACCAATACCATTACAACCAATACCATTACAACCAATACCATTAAAACCAATATCATTACAACCAATACCATTAAAACCAATACCATTACAACCAATACCATTAAAACAAATATTATTAAAACCAAATTTACCAAAATTTACCAAAACCACAACCACCATATACCACCATATACCATAACAACAACAAATAACGTAACAGAATCTCGTCTATTGTCTGGCACTGTGTTGTGGCCAATGCGCCTGTCTATCTTCGGGATCAGTTTGGTTTGCTCTGGTCGCCGATCTCTTCGTTCGGCCTCTACAGGCGACTTTGTGGTTCCACATGCTCAGACTGCCACAATTAGGAAAAATAGGACTTTCGCAATTGTGTCAGTGTCAGGAACAATTTCCCGTCTGACCAGCGCTCTCTCCAGCGCGACCTGTCTGGATCTTTCTATAAACTTCTTAAGACCTTTCTTTTTCACCGGGCCTGGGTCACGAGCGCTTCTGCATAGTTATCTTGAAGAGGCGCTATATAAATTGCATTGATTGATTGATTGGTTGATTGATAACAACTACTTCCACCACCACTCCAACACCGTGACAACCAAAGCCATTACCATTTACCACGCTCACCATTACCAATACCATTACAATCAATACCATTACAACAATAACCACATCCACCACCATCACACAATACTGTTACAGAGAAGTACCACAACCATCACCATGACCAGCGCGGCTCAAGCCCATCAATCAGGCATTTAGCATCGTTTGCCATAGGCCAACCAGACAGATAGTCACACGGGCGGACGGACGAACGAACGGGCAGACATACAGACAGACTGTCGTCGGCTGCTGTCATTCAGCTGCAGCAACTGGCATCAGCCGACAGCATCACCAGAGGACAGCCGGATCTAATGTTGACCAAGTACAAGGTCACGTTCGCAGTCAGTGGCGCCGGGCATCATTGCGCTGTGGCCCTGCAGAGAGTGGCTCCTGTACAAAAGGTGTCTAGTAAGAGCAGGGACACCAAAGAACCAGTTGTTCTACCACTGAGCAGCCTCTGCCGTGCAATGCGGTGGTCTAGCGGTTAGCGTAATGGACTGCCAGTGAAAGCGTAATGGCTCCAATCATTGATGTAATGTAATAGAACATTTCTATAGCTCCCTTCAAGATGCCTATTCAGAGGCCCTCTCTGCGCTGGCATAGAATTTACTATGTTCGTCGTCATTTTATACAGACAATTTACATCAGCTTAATAGTAAAATAATCATCACATTATCACCATCACCATCATTCCATCATCATTGTCATCAGTATCATCCCCATAATTATTATCATTATCATTATCATCATCATCATCATCACCCTCATCGTCGTCGTTGTCATCACCATCACCATTGTCATCACTATCATCATCATCGTCATCATCATCATCATCGTAATCATCATCGTTGCCAAAACACTTTGTACTAAAATGTGCGTGGGCCCAACACTGATGACTCTTTTCAGCTTACTCTGCATAGTTCTGCTAACAGACGTATTTTACCCGATCACCATGACATATAACATCATTTAGGCCAGCACAGAGAGCACCTCTTAGAAGATATCATGAAGGGGCGCTATATAAAAGCTTGATTACGTCACAATAAGGAAAAGAAGAAGTGGCCGCAAAGTGAGAGACGACGGCAACGATCACTGATAAGGACGTGCTGCATGCGAGGTGATTGAGAAGAGCGGCGGAAAGTGTCTCCCATCTGTAGACATGATCTTTGAACAGCACATCCATAAAAGATCATTGCGCGAGGCTTCGACGCATCACGCATGCACAGCCAACGACTGCGTCATTTCAGGGAAGGGTGATGAGGAGGAGGAGGACGACGACGAGGAGGAGGAGGAAGAAGAGGAGGACGAGGAGAGGGCGAGGGTAAGAGGAGGACGAGGTAGAATAAGAGGAGGAGGACGAGGAGGTGGAGGAAGTGGACGAGGAGAGGAGGAGTTAGAGTAAGAAGAGGAGGACGAGGAGAGGGTGAGGGTAAGAGGAGGAGGAGGTGGAGGAAGAGGAGGACGAGCAGAGGAGAAGGTTGAGGAGGAGGTAGAGTAAGAAGAGGAGGACAAGGAGGGTAATAGTAGATGATGGAGGAAGAGTAGGTGGAGGAAGATGAGGATGGGGAGAGGAAAAATACGAATAGAAGAGTAGATGGAGGAGGAGGAAGAGTAAGAGGAGGTGGAGGAGGTTGATGAGGCCGAGTTTGAGAATGAGAAGGAGGATGCGAAGAGTAAGATGAGGATGGAAATAGGAGATGGAGGAGGAGTATGGAAAGAGAAGGAAGATGCAGAGGATGGGAAGAGGAGGTGGAGGTTAGTGACGAGGTGGAGTAGGAAGAAGGGGATGAGGAGTCGAGGACGGTGATGGAAAGAGCAGGTGTAGGAGGAAGAGGAAGCAGAGGATGAGGACGAGTGCTGTATTCTCGGAATCATAAACCACCTGCTGGCTCTGACGTAGTCACAACCTGCCCCGCACAGTCCGACCGCAGCAGCAGCATCCAATATGCATCTGATGGAGGGGTCCCTACGACGTCCTAGACTAGATTGGCATTGGCTATCACCTTCTACACCAACATCCCGTTGCCTGCATGGCGTTTGACCGCTGTCGTTGAGTTTGCACTTCAGCTGAAAGAGCTTTCAATTCTCTGCAGGACTTCTCTCTCTCTCTCTCTCTCTCTGTCTCTCTCTCTCTGTCTGTTTCTGTCTGTCTGTCTGTCTGTCTGTCTCTCTCTCTCTCTTTCTCTCTCGGCGTCGAAATAGGCCAAGTGTTTATATGTATTGGTGTGTGTTTATGGGTATATGTATGTGTATGTATGCTTAGATGAATAGGTATAATTGCATGTCTATATGCATATATGTATGTATGTATATAATATGTGTATATAAATATGTATATGTATGCATTTGTGTATGCATACATGTATATATTTGTAAGCCTAAATGCATATATTCAGTGGTTGGTCCCTCGTTCTGGAACACGCTCTCGTTGGCGTTGCGGTTGTCGCCAAGGGTTGTTGATTTTTTTAACGACACCGTTCCATATCAAAGACGATCTGGTGTCGCCCTCCTCCTTTCTCCAGGCTTGGGACTGGCACTGTCAAAGTCCAAACAGTGGCGGACCGCCAACGGTCCACTCAGACTCCTTTTATACTCGCCTTAACACTGTTCTTTTTAGCCGTGCCGAGGTCGGGAGCGCTCCTGAGTAGTTATCTTGAAGGGGCGCTATATAAATTGTCGTAATGAATGAATGGAAGGATGAATGAATGTCCATGTGTACATGCATATGTTTCTTGCATACATGTGTACGCGTATATGTATAAGTGTATAATTTTTTATGTATATGAACATATGTACATATTCGTATATGTTTGTATTTGTAATTTATCATCACATGTGTATGTACAGGGTGGCGCAAAGAAAGTGGGACCGTCTCGTGAAATCTTGTGCAAAATATATGAAATTATGTTTTAGGCGGTTTTTTTACTGTAAAATAATCCTTACTCACTAACCCAACGTATGACGTCACTATTTCGTGAAGTTCAGGTCGTCATCTTCATAGTTTAGGTCATTTTTATAGTTTATGTAATTTTTGCACTGTTTATAAAATGACAAAAATAACAGCAGAAGATCGTATTCTCATAAAACATTTGCGAATTGAAAAACAATGGGGAGCTAGGCGAATGATTACTGAATTTCCAAATAAAGGAGTAAAGCAAGTCTTAATCGACTTTTTAAACAAATTGATGCCGATGGTACGACAGCGCGTAAATCTGGAAGCGGCCGCCCGAAGTTCGTTAGAACAGCACCAAATATTCAGCGTGTGAGTGAGCTGATTTGTAGCCAGGATGATGATCCTCACAGCCACAAGAGTCCACGGGAAATTGAAAGAGAAACTGGCATATCACGAAGAACAGTGCAGCGCATTATAAAGCAAGATTTGCAACTTCAAACATACAAACGCGTAATAGGGCAGGTTATAAACGAAAACTGCAAATTTAAACGCCTGCAGCGAAGTCAACAGTTACTTGACAGATTTCCAAACGAGAGAAGTGTACGAAGTATTTGGTTTACAGACGAAAAGACATTTACTCTCGCCACACCGGTTAATTCTCAAAATGATCGTGTTTATTCTGATGCAATAAAGAAACAACAAGTTCCAGCAACGAGACTCGTACGCGAACGTGAACATTTCAGTCGTGGCATCATGGTTTCGGTTGGTGTATCTCGGATGGGAAAAACCAATGTGGTGTTTGTTGAACCTGGAGCAAAAGTGAACAGTGAGTATTATTGTAATCACATCTTAATACAAGGATTGCTTCCGGATATTCGAGCGAGATGTAATCGGCAAAATTGGACACTGCAACAGGACGGAGCTCCCTCGCATACGGCAAGAAACACGATAAACCTTCTTCTTCGGGAGAATGTCAGCTTCATCGAACCAGACATGTGGCCCCCAAATAGCCCGGACCTAAACCCGGTAGATTATGCTATTTGGGGTGCCCTCCAGCAAAAAGTCTACCTTCGTCGTAAATTTGCAACAATAGATCAATTGAAATTGGCCATCGTTGAAGAGTGGCAAAAACTCTCTCAGCGGTTTATAAACAGAAGCATTGACCAGTGGCGCAGACGTTTAGCAAAAACTGTTGAGAACCGAGGAGGACACATTGAATTTGATTTCTGATTTTGTATAGACTATCATTGGCCAACAATTTACTTGTTTTTCATAGAAGAAAAGTTAGCAAAAAAAATTATTATTTGATATTATACTAGGCGGTCCCACTTTCTTTGCGCCACCCTGTATATATGTTTATGCATATGTGTATGTATAGCTATGACTATTCGGAGTCATCGATCGGTACTCACGTGCGTCTGACGAACATCAACATACTCCAGATCGAAGTAGTCTGCCTCTAAGAGTTGAAGCTTTCTGATCACCTCGTCGTACAGAACCTGTCCAGACCCTTTCGCCTGAAACACACCAACAGCCGCAATTTCGCCTCAAATCAGTCAGTCATTGATATATGTACCCCATAGACAATCATTTCCTCGAATGGGCTCCTACCACGCTCCGTCAAATGTAATGTAATCGAGCATTTATATAGCGCCTTTTCAAGATATTTGTTCAGAGGCGCTCTCTGCACTGGCCTAAATTATGCTAAATGTCATTATAATCGAATAAAAGACGTCCGCTGGCAAAACAGTAAACAGTAAGGTGAAAGAGTCATCAATCGTGGGCCCACGCACAAGCGTGGAACCAACAAACGGATTCCAGTCGACAGCTGACAGATGGGGTGGCATGGATGGTCAGAGTCAATACCAACTGGTTATTAGTGGTCAAGGTCCGACTGTCAAAAATGAAGCAATTGAGAATTTCAGGGAATCCGAGGAGTTTCGCACCATATCAACGCCCTTGTAGCTGAAGCCAGGGGTCCAACCCTCCTCTGACATATAGAACACTGCTACTGGTCACTCAGCATCGCATTGCAGTGCCATAAAACTGTTCTTTCCAACTGTGGTTGGAGTGAGAGCGATATGTAGATAAATTGCGGCTGTATTTTGTACACACACGCGGTCTCTTAATTCCACTCTATACCAAATCAAGTCCGCAATAGCCAATCGTTTCTTTCAGGTGCCAGATCGAACGCTGCGCATCTGCGCACCCTAACCAACTGCAATAATGAGTACACTGAGGTTACGCCGTCGGTAAGAAGATGAGACTATGGCGAGGGAGATAACTGGCCACGTGCCTCCATATGTCAAAGTCAATAACGCTTCCCACCCATGGCTACTTGAGGACCACACCGCTCGTCTTTCTCTTATAAGTTATTCAATTAATGCTTAGTTATTCAATAACTAATTCGCCATATAGTAGGCGCGCGATGAACCTCCATCTCTCCCAGAGGAAAGAGGACGAACCGTTTGTTGTTTGCAAGATGAGGTAGGAGACGGATAATTAGGCCTATGGAATGCGTTCCCTGACGACTGCTAATAATTATTCCACAGAGAAGGACCTGCGCGAGACTAGGCTCACTTTAGTCTTTCAACGGAATATCCAAAATAATATCAATGTAAGACCGCATATACGGATCGTGCATTATTATCATCCATACCATTATTATTTTTATTGTATTGTGCGCGTAGTACCACAGTAATATCCGATGACCACAAGCAGACAGACAGGCAGACAGTGAGACAGACAGACTGACAGAAACAAACAGACTGACAACCAGCCATCCAGATCGACACACAGGCTGACTGACAATCAGACAAACAGAACGGCAAGCAAACAGAGAGTTAGTCAGCCAGACAGATATATAGACAGACAGACAGACAGAGGGGCAGAGAGACGGTCAGACGGACACACATAGATTCAGATAGATAGATATACAAATATTTCAGATTGAGAAGCAGAATAAGACAGGCAGAGACTAACTTTCAGACAGAGAGAGAGAGAGAGACACACACACACACACAGATAGAGTGACGGAGGTGTGGAGCCAACGACCGAGGAAGTCATCGAACTGACAGTTATGGTAAATTGCGTCGCTCAGCATATACTAGAGATGGCGCTCGCTCGCTCGTCTTCGGTGGTCTTCAGACGGACAGATAGACAGATAGACAGACACACACACACTCACAGACACACACACTCACAGACCGGCACACAGACAGAGACAGACAGACAGACAGATACAGAGACAGTGTGCGTGCAAGGCGAAAGAAGGCTTGACACGAACGAAGCAACGTACGAGGCAGAGAATGAGACAATGTCAGCCAATACGATCATCAGCTTCCCCATCCTCATTCTCTTCCTCCTCCTCATCCTCTTCATACGTCTCATCCTCATTCGCCACAATTATTATGCTCCGGTTGCCCAAACCTACCGCGTCTAGATACTATACCGTATATTAGACACCAGACACTAATTCCAGATACTAGACACTAACGGCCAGATATCAGATACCAAAGTCTTGATACTACATACTAACGTCTAAATAGGTCTACTGCACACTCACATACATGTACTAACATCTAAAAACTAGACACAAACGTACAGATAGGTCAACTGTATACTAACATCTACACTGTGTCCGGATGAAAAGTAGTACCCAACAAAAAGTGTCACAACTCGTTCAAAACTGTAAGTATTTGCCTGAAATTTTAAACTCAACAACAGTGACCATATTTACACGAGATCCCAAAGCCGTTTGGAAATATTCGTGAAATTGTCAAATTTATGAGCGATTGCGATGGAACACTGAAAAATTAAAGTTTCCAACATAGGCCCTTACTTACGCCGACGCTGTGACGTCGTCATCGATGATATACGTCACTTGGTTTGGTGTAAGCAATAAAAAAATTGGCGTTTACAGAAGAAGATAAAATTTTAATTAAAGTACTCAGGTAAGAACATGGTTATGGAGCGAAAAGGTTTCTGAAGGAATTTTCGAATAAAGGCTGGTGTCTTTCGTCTGTGATTAAGTTATTGAAGAAGATCAATGAAAC
The DNA here is from genome assembly GCA_959347315.1 of Bimastos eiseni. Taxonomy (NCBI): domain Eukaryota; kingdom Metazoa; phylum Annelida; class Clitellata; order Crassiclitellata; family Lumbricidae; genus Bimastos; species Bimastos eiseni. Next base: position 28,062,141 of record OY365816.1, read on the forward strand.
GGGCACAGTGGAGCGAAAACGTGGCAGTGGCCAAAAACGCAAGACACGCACTGTTGAAAACGTTGAGTTGGTTGAAAGGCTGGCATTAAGCCAAGAAAATGCACCAGGAACCCATAGAACTGTGCGTCAGATTTCGAGGGATATTGGGATTCCGAAGACCGCGGTTCACGAAATCATTTCCAAGGACTTGAAACTGGTTTGTTTTAGGAAGAGGCGAGCACTAGAGCTAACAAGAGCAAAGAAACTGACACGTCTTGTATGCGCGAAGCAGCTGCTAAAGAAATACCCCGAACACACAGTTCCATTCATATGGTTTACGGACGAAAGTTTTTACCGTCGCTCCTCTTGTCAACCTCCAGAACGATCGCGTTTATGCGGCGGATGGAACGCGAAAGAAAAATATGCCAGCTGAACGTGTCCTCAAAACACGTTCACACTTTTCAAAGTCACTAATGGTCTCAGTCGCTGCGTCAACCATAGGGTGCACTGATTTTATCTTCGTTGAGCCGGGTGTGAAGGTGAATGGTGCGTACTATCGCGATGTGTTGCTCGCTCAGCATATGCTTCCTGCCATCAAGCACGTGTCTGGCGGCTACTTCACATTCCAACAAGACAGTGCCTCTGCGCACCGAGCACGTGAGACCATTGCTCTACTGTCCCGGGAGACACCCGACTTCAAATCACCGCAGCTGTGGCCACCCAACAGTCCAGACCTCAATCCAGTCGACTATCAAATCTGGAGTGTACTGGAGGAGCGCGTTTATCGTTCCCGTATTCGTGACATCGATCACCTGAGGGTACGTCTGGTTGAGGAGTGGCAGCTCCTTGACCACGTTTTCATCGACCGGGCCATAAAACAGTGGCGTCCACGTCTACGGTCGTGTGTCCGTGAACGAGGAGGACATTTTGAACACCAGCTGTAGCCAAACTTCACTTCTTATGTGAGGGCCTGTTGGAAACTTTAATTTTTCAGTGTTCCATCGCAATCGCTCATAAATTTGACAACTTCACGAATATTTCCAAACCGCTTTGGGATCTCGTGTAAATATGGTCACTGTTGTCGAGTTTAAAATTTCAGGCAAATACTTACAGTTTTGAACGAGTTGTGACACTTTTTGTTGGGTACTACTTTTCATCCGGACACAGTGTAGATATATACCAGATACCAATGTCTACATACTAGATACTAAAGTCAAAATACTATACCATAGCACCTAGAAACTAAGGTGCAGACAGTAGATATAATGCTATATACTAACGTCTAAATACTAACGTCTAAATACTAACGTCTAAATACTAACGTCTAAATACTAACGTCTAGACACTAACACCTAGATTTTAGACGCTAACACCCAGACACTATAAGTGCTAACAGCTAGACGCTAAACACTAACGTCTAAACAATAGACACTAACGTGGTTAAACGAAGACCAAGACAAGTATAGGGCACAGACACATTGTCCAAACTAATCCTAAGGCGAGCGAATAAGCAATTTGGAAAAGTCAAACAATCGAATTCGCTAGGTCAATTACTTAACCACACAAGACGTGGTCGTTATGGAGTATTCCAAACAGCCGAAAAGTCTACTGAACCCACGCCTAGCGACCAAGCAGCAACGCGTGCTTGGTTCGTTTCCATTGCCGTCTTTCCATTATCCGTAATCCTGGTCAATAGCTGCCGTGGAAGAGGGAATGTTTACAAATGCTCAGTCATCACGACATAAAGGCCTGGAGAAATATTGTCGAAAAATTCGCCCCTATTTACGTAAACACTATCTTCACGGACGGCATCGCTCGCACAGGCCGATGCGCATGCGCATACGGTTTCTACAGTATCGCTTTTCATCGCTTTATGTCATAATTTACCGTATCGTGCATCTGTCTGTCTGTCTGTCTGTCTGTCTGTCTGTCTGTCTGTCTGTCTGTCTGTCTGTCTGTCTGTCTGTCTGTCTGTCTGTCTGACATTTGACGAAATCAGTTGAACTTCGTCGGCCGCGTTCGATGCAAACGTTCGCTGGCGAAAAAATTGAAAATCGTTCCGTGATTTATCGGTCTCTTTAGGCATCAATTGGTCTTCTCTCCCAAAAACTTTATAAATCAGTCAACTTGGTTTCCTTACTATATATATATATATATATATATATATATATATATATAGTATTAACTTCTACGTTGATTTACTTTATCCGCCGACCTCCTCCCTTCGTCGTGCCATTCATTCGATGTAGGCCTAATTCGTTTGCCTACAGATAGGTGGCGCTGCGGCGTGTTGACACCGGTTCGACTCACTCTTTTTATTTTTCAGCCGTCGTCAGACCGGGAGCGCCTCTGCAAGTACTAAGAAATTCGGTTCAGCCCTAGTAACCAAAGCTTTTTCCCTACTTTTTTTAACCTACTCAGACTACCTCCACTTGAAGAGATATTTTAATCCTATAACTTTCGATCCTCCCCTCCCCCCCCCCCCCCGATTCTCTCCTCTCGCCCCCTCTTGCTCAGACAGTCTCCAAATCATGATCACTCAACCAATACCTGTCGCCCCTAGATTATTTCTCGGTTTTCCCACCAATTCTCTGACACTTCTGCCTCTCCCAAGGAGAACCATCGGTCGAATAGCACTGGCGTTTCCTCTCCCCACCTTACCCACTCATCCACTCCACCCCAGTCAACAGGACCAAACTCATACCAGATCCCTCCGGCAATCCAATAATGGGCGGCAAATCTGTTTTAGCCGCTCTTCTGACAAGTGCGCCCCGGTCGCAGACGGTATTTCCCCGTCATCATCATCGTCGTCAGCGACCATAATCCAGACACAGGACCTCAATACGACTGCCAATTCAATTACGGGATATCGAAGGACGACATATCGACCGAGACGGATGGAAGGACAAAAGGACGAATAGAAGGACGGACTGGTCAGAAGGAGACAGAAATGCGGATAAAAGGACGGCCAGAAGGACGGAATGGATGATCAGAAGGACAGATAGAAGGACGCAATGGTCAAATGGACAGACAGAAATACGGACAGAAAGATGGAAGGAGTAAGTCGGTGTCTGTGTGGTCTTGAGCCCGATGAGTTGGAGGTAGTGCGTGCAACGGTGTTGTCTGTTACATCGTTAGCAGGAAAGACCGCTAGGTGTCAGGACTGACACTTCATGTGTGAAGAAAGTGAAATGGAAACAGATGAATAGAATAGAGAGGATGAGGCACGAAGAGGGAAGACAGGGGCAGGGAGATTGAGGAATGGATTGTGGAAGGGAAGGGAGGAAGAGGCGACGGAGGAAGAGAAAGGAAAGGAATCGAAAGAGAATGAAAATAAAGAGGAAAAGTGAGATAGAGGAGAAAGATAAAGGATGAGGAGAACTCTGGAGGAGGAAGAAGAAGAGAAGAGGAATACGTTGGAGGAGAGAAATGAATAAAGAGGAGAGGACTGAGATAAGTAGAAGAAAGAAGTTACGCAGAACAGGAGGAAGAAGAAGCAGGAGAGTGGGATTGAATAAGAGAATGGAAGGAAGAGGAGGAAAAATCATTGAGAACGAGGAAGAAGAGTGGCGAAAAGTCTACACTGCTAATCAGTGTGCAAGGCCAAGATTGGTCCAACATCGACCCGTGTGTGCATACTGCGTGAAGAAGAGATAGGTGGCAGGGCGCCATCATTGGAAACGACCGACGAGAATTCAAGCGCACTAGGTGATTGGATTGACCAGCAGACATAGCTCGGGAAATCACAGCGACGACAGCATTAATTAGCCGCATTAATTAACGACTCAGCTGCTAATAGACTCCCGTAGGACAATCGCTGCTGACTGCAGTCTTATGGCTGGAGCCAACGTGCACTGAATTGCAGCCGCGAGTTAAAACATAGGACGCCAATAAGTCTGCTAATAGACTATCAAGCAATTTTCTGTTGAAGATTTATTATACCCTAGTTGCGAAATTCTCATTAACACGAGTCTTACAAGAGACTAAATACTAATATACATAATCCTATATGTACATACATCAAATAATAATAATAATAATAATAATAATAATAATAATAATAATAATAATAATATTGTTGTTATTATTATTATTGCCATTATTAGGAAAATAATTGAAAACTTAAGTTACTGCTTTGATAGTTTTCAACATAAATATATATATATAACTCATAATGTTGCAGGACGGTTGAGAGGTTCAAAAACAGATGCACCATAAATACAGAGGGCTCCACCATACGACCGAGTGTGGACAAATACTGCAGAAGCGTTGCATAGCTCTTCGCTGGCAGAGATAATAGGAACGAACCGTCCTCATCGTCCAATAGTTCGTTGGCAAAGATAACAGCGCATCCCAGGTTGCAACCACTTGTGGCCGTGTGTGCCCTTCAGGAGGCACTCGTATCAAGTGTCTTAACATATGTACAATTGTACGTACAATTGTTCATACATACACCAATATAACAGACACACGTACATACACATAAAAACACACACATACAAACACACGTATACATACATGCATATACATACATACATACACACATATAATATATATATATATACATACAAACATACATACATACAAACATACATACATACATCAGCAAACACATACATTAGTAAATGCATACATAAAGACACATATGGTGGCCGATTGGTTAGAGTGGTCGGTCCGTAACTCCGAGAGTAAGCAGGTTCGACCCTCGTTGTCATTGTGTAGAGACCTTGAGTAAGTCCTTTGCACGCAATTCTTCGGCTTCCTTCCACTATACCCAACATCACACTGTTTTCAATACTGTCTTTAGGCTGTCTCACGATGTGCCCTAAGTACCGCAGTTTTCGAGATTTGACGTGACCCAACAGTTTGCTGTTAACTTTCGCCATTTGATACACTTGTTCGGTTGTCACCATTGCTGTCCATGGAATTCTGAGCAGTTTCCTCATGCACTTGTTCTCAAATGCTTGTATTCATTTCTCTTCTTTCGTTATTGTCCACGCCTCACAACCATACGTTGCTACTGGCCACGCCAAGGCCTTCATGAGTCGCAGTTTGGTGTAGTACTGACTGATTGATTATTCTTCCAAAGGTTTACCACCAACTTAAATATGACCGACAATCCCATAGCCAATCTTGATTTTACCTCACTCGCGCAGTCCCCGTCCTTCTTGCTCTGTTCCCCAAGTATGTAAATGAGTCCACCTGCTCCAGTTTGTGTCCGTCCACCTTGATCAAAAGTGCGTTACTGTTATTTGTCATTACTTCTGTCTTAGCTACGTTAATCAGCATAATGTATTTTTTGCTGATATCTCAACACGTTGCACCAACTTCTGTAAATCTTCTGGTGAAGTGGCCAGTAGCACAATGTCATCAGCATATCTAAGGTTATTTATAGTCTTCCCTCCAATCCTGAATCCCTTGTGGTAGCCTAGTAGCGCTTTCCGCATTACCTGCTCTGCCAGAATGTTAAACAGGCTTGGTGATAAATTACATACAGGGATAACCTAACCGCAAAGAAGTTATTCCGCACTGGGATGACCTCGCTCCCCCATTTCTCTCCAGCCCCTCCCTCTCTCCAGCCCTCCCTCGCTCCCTCTTCCGAGGACTGGGCGGAAAAACGTTGAAACGGAGACGGCAAAGCGACCGGAGACTAAACATCGAAGAAGACGATGAGAGTCTGCGAGACATCGGAAAGCACTCAGGTCACGACGGTCTATTGTTTCACGCGGAAAGCCCGCCAAGGGTCTGGTCGACGCCAAGCTATCACCGGCTACACCCGGAGCATACCGTCGGAGAACACACGCCGAGTGAACGAACGCTCCGTGGAAACTCTAGTCAAGGGTCTGCTCCACGAAACGCCTAAGTTATCACCGGCAACACACGGAGCATACAGTCGGAGAACACACCCGAGTGCTCGCTCCAACATAACTCTAACTCCGCTACTGCTTGCACTCTGGCAGTGCCAGTCCCAAGCCTGGATAAAGGAGGAGGGCGATGCTAATGATCTTTGTTAGCAGTCATTAAACTACCACTACAGGTAGAGTCTTTCTAGGAGAGGGAAGCAGCGGAATGATTTTTTCACTTATCAAACATCACTTTCAGTAGCACCCAGATAATTGTCAACTCATTAGCAGCAGAAACTACACATAGGTATACTAATAACAAAGTCGAGAACATTTCATGGCGACACGGAACATATCGAGCGAATGCAAAGTCGCTCGAGGTACGCTCGGTGCATACCCCGAGCGATCTTTCAACGTATTCCAAAGAGAGAGCAATATTAAACGACGGTAATAAATATATGTAGGGACCGGATTCCCTGGCGCGTAATTCAGCCATGCTACCTGAGCGCCAATACATAATTTAAGATGGAAAAACATCGCTCATCTTTCAGTGAGAATCCCTCCTCCGCTTCCGGTAGCGCTGCTCTTTCAACAAATTGTCTTCCTTCTCCTCTCATCCGTCCTCCTCTTCCCCATTCCTCCTCCTCCTTCAATTCCTTCGTCTCCTCCCTTCCTATTACTCCTCCTCCTCCTTCCCCTTTCCCCATCCTCCTCATATTTCTCCGATTCTCGTTAGTCCTTCTCTTCCTCCACTTCCTCTCGCTGTACATGTGTACTCCTACCACCTTTACTGTCTCCTCTTCCTCCTCATTGCTTGCTTCATCCTCCCACTTATACTCCTTCCATTCGTCTCTTCTTCTCTTTTCCTCCGCCTTGATCCTCATTCCCCGTCCAACTGTTCTCCTCACCCACCCTACCCCAAGACTCCTCCTTCAACTCTACTCCTTATGCTTGCTTCCAATACCCTCTCCTCTCCTACCTACTTCCACATCTCTCTGTCTCTCTGTCTCTCTCTCTCTGTCTCTCTCTGTCTGTCTCTGTCTCTCTCTCTACTCACCATACTATCCTTCAACCCTTTTCCTATCTTCTCCTCCTCCTCCTCTACGGCTCCTTTTCTTTTTCCTCCTCCTCCTTCTCCTCTTCCTTCTCCTCCACTTGACTTGCTGATCCCTCTTCTTCCTCCTAAATCAACGAATCCAGCGTCTTACCAATCCTCTGCTAGAAATTCCGATCACAGAACGAGCTAGAAGTACAGACACCTGAGAGGATGAGAGCCAGTCATCCGAGTCCCATGCTGTCTAACAACATCGCTCACAGGTGTGGTGTCCACACAGAAAATGTCTGGCAATAAGGGACAGTCATTTAGGTAAACACAGCAACGAAATAATGTGACCTTTAACATCAGTTGGACAAAAGTGTCTAACAGCCCTTGAAAGTACACTGAAGGGAACAATATACAATTATACATGCATAAATACATACAATCATACATACCTACATAAATGTATGCATACATGCATACAGGCATACATGCATACAGGCATACATGCATACAGGCATACAGGCATACATGCATACAGGCATACATGCATACATGCATACAGGCATACATGCATACAGGCATACATGCATACAGGCATACATGCATACATGCATACAGGCATACATGCATACAGGCATACATGCATACAGGCATACAGGCATGCATACACACAGTGGCGAAAATAATTATTCCGTTACCTTGTGACCGAAGGGAGGTACAACGAAATAATTTGACGTTATGAGTACAAACAGTGAATTATTTTTATTTGTCTCTTCCTTGTATTGACCAACAGACATTCCTGAAGATATGTAAATGACTGAATTTATGCTTGGTTACAAAATAATACAAAATAATTTGAGTGACATTAATAGAAAGATCACTTTAAATGTATTAAAGCAATGTTTAGTTCTTTGCAGGATAATGCATTTCCACTACTATATATATATATATATATATATATATATATATATATATATATATATATATATATATATATATATATATATATATATGCATACATACAAAGGTTTGCAAAAATGTTTACTTACATATTACAAACATAAATATACATACACACAAATATATACATACATACACAAACATACATACACACACACACACACACACACACACATGCACACACACACACACATACATACATACATACATACATACATACACATACGTACATACATACATGCATACATACATACATATAC
>OY365816.1:28070424-28092506 GCA_959347315.1 Bimastos eiseni
AGGGGACACAGAAAACAGAAGCAGAGACAGAGGCAGAGACAGAGACAGAGAGTAGCTTGTACCACAACCACCACAAACTCAGCCACTGCATCAGTGCCAGTCCCAATTATGGATAAAGGAGGAGGGCGACGCTAATTATATTTATTATCACACACTGTGGTTAAACTAAACCTATTGCTGCACTAGAGCCACCATTGGTTCTCAGAGAATCAGGAAATGGCCTTTTAGCAACCTAGGAAAGACTATTAACATCAGAGATAAACAAGCTGCAAGATATTTACACATCTGTTCAACTCTTACGAACTTTCTCTGTATCTCTGTTTCTGTCTCTGTCTGTCCACACACTCTTTCTCTCTCACTATCTCTTTTTTTCTCTGTCTGTCTGTCTCTGTCTCTCTCTCCTTCTCTCTCGCTTCCCTCCAACTGTAGCGCTATATAAGTTATAACTATTCTATAACCCATACATCTACATGGAATCTTCAGTTACACCCACAGACCCTCCACCTGTCTCACCCAACAATCCAACAGCACATATGAACACACAAACAGAGAGACAGAAAGAGCAATTAAGGAATAATTAAATAACAAAGAGAGCTAAGCAGAGAGACACAGAAAGACAGACAGACAGACAGACAGACAGACAGACAGACAGACAGACAGGCAGATAGAGACAAAGATAGCCAGTAATGAATAATTTGAAAACAACGTATTTAATTAATTAATACTAAATGAATATTCTTTTAATTTAATTAATAATACTAAATGAATACTCTTTTAATTTAAGTAATTAATACTAAATGAATACTCTTTTACTCTTTGACAGCAAAAAAAGAATAACAAAAGAGGAAAATATAATATTACCCTTCAGTTACACTACAATACGGTAATAAACCTACTATGACACTGCTGTGAGTAGCCCAAGCTAACTGGGCAAGAGGCACCACACTGTGTGAACCTCTGGGGTAATTTGAGGGTCCTGGAATGTGACCTACTTGAGTTCAAACCGTGAGGTCATGATACCAACAAAGTACCAGTGTGTTCTGAGTTCTGACCCAGGGCTGTAGTCTTTAGCAAAGGATTAAAACATCAGGTGAGGCATTACCAGTAGATACTGGAGCACAATAAGTTCATTCTTCTCCATTGCTGGTCTGCTATGCACAGAACAAAAGAGGTAAGAGAGATAAGGGAAGAGGATTGGATTTGTGAAAGAGCAGTGTTTTCAGTTTTGAGTTAAAGACCTGTAAAGAGATAGCAAGAGGTTAGGTTTTGGACAGAAGTTTGTTAGACAGATCAGTGTTTCAGTATGGATCAGCTATTTGACACAGAGACTCTCAACCTCTATGCCATAAGTCAGTGGTCGACGAGAATCCGTTGGCTGGTTCCACGCTTGTGGGTGTGTCTACCACTGAGAACTTTCCGTTTACTGTACATAGTTTCGCTAACAGATATATTTTATTCATTCACTATGACTTTAACGTCACTTTGGCAAGTGCAGAGAGCACCTCTGAGTAGGTTTCTTAAGGGGTGCTATATAAAGGTTCAATTACATTACATCTCGGGTACTTACGGCGGAAGTTTATTCCAATGAAACAGAGTTCAACTCACCGGAATGTGAACAGTGAGGATGGTATCATCCAGCAGAAGGACCTTACACTCGATCTGTCGACTTTTCTGACGTCGCGACAGTGGTGGACTGGTTGGAGCACTCATCTCTACAAGACCAGATCAGAAGGATCCACAGGCCATTCCTCCTCTTTGGGTCTGTTGACCGTCTACAGATCCCGGTTATGTTGCAACTAAACTGTGCAAAAGCAAACATTTGTACCAAAAAAGGTAATAAAAGATTAGAGGAAAAGGGCAAAAAGGAAAGAGGGCAAAAATAAAGAGGGCAAAAACAAAAATGGCAAAAAGGAAGGTTAACAACAAAGAAAATGAAAATGGAAACAAAACATTTTCCAATTTCTAGTCTCTTTCCTCTGGTTTGCACATTAAACTGAATTGTTCAAGCACAGCATAATCGCTTAGGTTTAACCAGTGTTTAAGTTGCCAAAGAACATATAAGTTCATTACCAAAGGACACCAATGGAGGTCATAATCTAAAGGTGTTAATATGTTGCACACAAAACAACTGATGGGTGACGACTCATGACATATTCTAGTTTTCTGCCACCCCAAAATCTTCTCAAGCACTCAGCTGAGAGGGTTTAAAGAGCTAGGGGTTCAACTAAACCCCACAACTAGGTATAAATCCAAATTATAATTACTACATTGGTATTAGTATAATATTATTATTGGTTCATTTGTCAAACTGTGGCTGTTTGTCTTAAATATTTAAGAATGTTTGCTAGCACACCCATGCGTGCTTATTTACTTCATTGGATTATGCTTCAAAATTTTCGAAAAATGAACAATAAGTTCAAATTTAATCAACTTAGCCTAATTTAGATAACTTCGACGCAAAACAAATTCCGAGCAATCAGTTTATTGATCGTTGCTCAGCTAGCACAACACGACAACCGACGACGACGAATTGTTTTGAGGCCAAGAAATTCAATTTAACGCAGACGTTAGAAATAAATCCAAGCAAAAAATAGAGGCAGAATGTACAACAATAATTATGATTAAAATGGTTAAAATTGGATCAATTGCTACTGTTTGAAAGCCGAGACGCCGATCGTGTCACAGCCACGGTAGTCCCAAAACTCGATTTACACACGAACGCTCAATCTAATCGATAATTTCGCCTGAGACATCGAATTAATTGCTTACCCGAGTCGCTTTCGCTTTTTTCCCGACTCAAATTAATGGAACTTTGGCAAAATTGTTCAGAAAATCGGATTAAAGCCATCCCAGCCCAAGACTACAATGCACAGTGAATCTCGCCGCCGGCTGTTACAACCGCAGCGCGCCGTCCCTCTGCAGCGACTCGATTGAAGAGATGGCAGTCCGCGCAATAATTGCCTGCCAGTCAAAGACTTTCAGGCGCTCCCACGATCCAACCACCCACTCCAGCTGACTTATGGATTTTTATTTTTATATTCGCAGCGGGACCACGTCTCTACCAGTCCATTTGCAGATCGAAATCGCAAACTTCAGCATCTGTAGGCCTATAGCTCTGTATTCCATGATCTCAAACACGCATAGGTGGAGACTTGGTCATAAAAAATTGTAAGTGAAATTTGTTGCATCCCTTAGGCTCTGGCTTGCGAAGTTGCGTCCCGAGCCAACCCAGTTTATTGAATAAACTTATAGCGGTAAATTGTCAATTGGGCCCGAGTGAATATTACGTTATGGCTAACGTCAGCTTGGTGATTAGGCCTATGTGATTATTATAATAAGAACTTAGGTTGTTAAATGAATATTCATAATGTCTAAGATCAGCTGAGTGATTGAGTGAATATCACGTTTAAGGACTGTATGAGCGGTTGGCTGATAAAAGGTGATTAGCGTAAGTGGCTATCAGATTGGCAAGGTGATTAAGTGAATATCTCGCAATGGCTATGGTCAATTGGGTAAATGAGTGAACATCAACTTAGGACCATTATGAACGATTGGGTGATTAAGTCAATTGAATGTTCGAGTGAATATCACCATATGACCATGTATGATCATTTGGTGATTAAGTGAACATCGCTGTGTAGCCAGGTCAATTAGGTGATTTAGTGAATATTACGTTCGTCCAATAATCTACGTATACTCTGCCTCTATTCAATTTTGATGATTGAGATGGATTTTTGTCGGTGGACGATAGAGCCACGCACTATTTCAATGTAATTGCAACAGGACTGAAGAATCAATAAAAATCGAGCGCGCCGGTCCCTTCATTATTTTAGACTGCTGTGGCCAAGAAGACAGACAGAGCTGCCTGGCAGACCAAAAGACAGACACACGTAAGCAGACGGACAGAAAGAGACGCAAATATGCACACAATAACGAGAAGAGCGGACAGCAATGAAGAGGAGGGACGGAATTCAATAGCTGTAAGAGCCATGCAACACCTGCTGCGGCGCTAACGATCGTCTGCTTTTGTTTCGTCTGCTAGGTGTCGCTAGTAGCTCGTTTGACACCAGTCATACAACGCAGCTTCCAGGGTTCGTAATTTTAATGGATCGATTTATACAAGCAGCAGTTACAAAGGCCTACGTTTGGATTCGTTGGGGGCCTAGGCTACTTGAGAATTTTCACACAGATGGTATAGAATAATATTCTGGAACAAGCATCATCCGTTTCAAAATAGGAATTCAAAAAAATAATTTTTAATAAAGTAATATAATTTCGTGATTCGTTATATTTTGTTTGTTCGTAAATCTAATTCGTCCAAACTCAACTGTTGGAGACGTTGCAAAATATCTTTCAAATTTTCTGCCTGCACAGCACTTTGCGTGAATAACTTATATTCGCTAGGTCGCGACACTCTTCCAAGTTTGTTTGTATTACATTTTCGAGTATTTAAATAATTTCCTGTCGAAACGCAACAATTTACAATGGATAGCACATGCAAGATATGACGGCATTGGGATGCAATAGACCAAGTTGTTCTTGTATCTAAGTAAATTCATTTGAGAATAAAAGTTAATTTCGACTGTAAATCATATTTTAATTTGAAATTGTCTGTATGTTAACTAGAGAATCCTCTTAAAAATTCAACAGCTTACAAATTGAAAAAATTAAAGGATAATTAAATGATTTCTTTGTATATCGAAACATAGCCCAGTGTCTCAGCCTTTAATTGACTGATCTTGACTAAACTCCGTCACTGCTTTGCAGTTCGGCAGTGCCATTCCCAAGCCTGGAAAGAGAAGGAGGGTTCTGCCGCGGGTTTGCGGCCCTCCCAGAGAAAGCGCGAAACTGTCCAAATGCAGTTAGCGTACGGGGACGAGGAGTAATTACTAATAACACCCCGTGAGAAAGAGCGGAAAGCAGGACGTCCCTGCACACCCAGGGTACAACAACAGAGCTCTTTTAGATATATGCAGGCACGTGTTGTACGCATGCATGTAATGGTACACGCATATGGTTGACCCAGAGGCGGTGATCTCGTTTGACAGTTGCGGGGACACCAAATGAGAGGGGTAAGAAATTTGGGAGACACACGTATAATATGTCTCCTCTTCGTAAAAGGACTTGTCCCGCTCGACACCCCTGGGTTCGCCGTCCCTGGGTTGACCCAACGTTGTCATTAGCATAAAAAATGAGTCCTGTATATGCATATGAAATAGAGCAGAGATGGTGTTGCAATATTCTGTGGGCAAGGCAACGGGAAACCACATCACTTATCTCATTTCCGAGTGGCGTAAGAAACCAATGGACCTGCCTTCGGGCAGAGAACTCATCATCATCGTCGTCAAATGCAAATGATGACGTCATAACATGATGGTGACGTTATTTGTTTAAATAAAAACTGCGTATTGAGGCAAACGCAGTATTGGTTGACTTGATTTGGTGACCAAATGTGGCCACTTAAGATATCAAAATTAAAATGTTTAAGCATATGAAATTGAAGACGTGCTCCGAATAATTGGATTTAGATTACTAGAACAACCTCCAACATCTTAAACTAAGTCACTGTGCCCAAGGCGTCTATTCCCTCCCTAAGTTATTGGAGCAACTTCCCACCCTCCCCCAATTTTTGACTGACTAATATTATTCAAGGATGAATGATAGATTGAACCAAGTTAACGGAACACACATTGACAATGTAGAATAGAACAGAATGGCTCAACTGGAAATACTAAAATATGTTTAATGGTATATGCCTAATACTTTAAAAAAAATTAACTTCTCCTCAATTTCCAAGCAAGATCTTCACCCCTTACTTTTTTGCTGGAGCATTTGCTCCAAGGTTTTTATGGTGTAGACGCCTCTAACTGTGGCCTGCATTTTGAAAACCGTTCACCATTTTGACTAAAGGTTACTGGACCCTAACCTACCGCAAAATGTTAATTAGGCCTTTGCATTGGCAAAATAGTAATGACTATTGAAACAATCAATATACAACTTTAATAACTGGATAGATCTATGACTAGAAAGAAGAAAAGTATGTATGTAACTAACTAACTACGTTTCTATCCTCCACAACAACTTTTGATCCATTCTACGGATAAACACGAATTGTTCCCAAACTGTTTCACGAAGATTCTTTACCACCCCATAACGAATATAAGGGTAGGTTAGCGATCACAAAACCTCCCACATTCCCCTAAAAATTCACCACTAAAGTGGGGAATCAAGCTAAATTAAACTCCCGCCATTTTTCGCTCCGTTTACGAAACCTAGATCATTTAGTATGCGTGACGTTGCAGTGTTTCGAAATAGCTGATAACTAATGGATGATGGCTAAGGTAATAGGCCTATTGCAGACAATTCTATGAGTCGCCGACGGGTGTCATAAATTGCCCCCTAGCATGGGGAGGCAATGTTCAACACATTTTCGAATTGTAAGGCTACCTTACATTATATCGACCCGGGCAACGCTCCACGAAGACTCTATACTACCCGAGAACAAACATAGGGGGTGGGGGCTTATTTACGAGCACTGAGTCAAATCAGAGGGGTTGTGCAAAGGATAGTCTGTGAAAATGCCACCTAATAATTAGTCCAAACGCGGCGCCATAGGCCTACGTCTTATAATGCTTCTGGGCAAGAAGGTTTTCGGGATAGTATGCCCCATTCACTTTGACAACCGGCTCAATGAAATTGAGTTCAGTGCGGTAGTGCAGCCAAATAATAAAACGTAAGCGTTATACAAGAAATTGATACAACAACTGTGTTCAACAAGGTAGTGCGGTGATATAAGTCAGATGCTGTGGGAAAAATATATATAGCATAAAACTTCAGCTATTATGGCATCGCCCTACCAATTTTTTTAAATTGGTGGAAATTTGACGAAATTCTGACAAAAATAATTTTGCTTTGGTTTATTTTGAGACACGGTGTATATATATGTGTACGTGTTTATATTATTGAATGTTTATGAAGAATATAAAAGCTCATCTCTCCCAGTAGCCACTCCTTATCCCTCCCTACCATGACCTACCTATCAGCTTATGCTCATTCTAATCGAGTTGGAGGATAAGGGCGGGTCCATTGGCGACTCTCCGGTTACTAGTAGTAGAAGGCCTGGAATGGGAAGTAGTAGTAGTAGTGGTAGTTTTAGTAGTAGTTGTAGCATAATTAAAATTACTCCTGTTATTGTTATCTGCCTGTCTGTCTGCTCGTCTGTCTACCCAACCATCCATCCATCCATCCATCCATCCATCCATCTAGCCTATCTGTATGTCTCACGATCTGTCTGTCTGTCGAACCGTTCAATCGTTGAAGCATCGACGGACTTACACGGATAAATACACACACACGCACAAACACATACACACACACACACACACACACACACACACGCACAAACACACACGCACAAACATAGACACACACGCACAAACACACACACGCACAAACACAAACACACACACACTTTTTTCCAACTCTCGGTCTGCTCTGTGATAACCGAGATGAACACACATATACACACACACGACCGAAATAACTCGTTTACGTCGTGTTCATAAAAAGACGCCTACATCTTCCTTCTCTTTTCGTCCCGTCGTGATTTACAGGGTCCGTCGCTGCTTCCGTGCCTGCATCATTATGAGCCCTTCATGGCTTCCTCGTGCATAATTGGAACTCCATCTTCCTTTCACTACACGAACCGTTTGAATGGACTCGCTCTGCATACACTTCTGTGTTGACCGAAGACCAACACGCTTAGGGCAGCAAAGCAGGTGGCACTTTTGGGATGTCCTCGAAGGGCGCTATATAAATGGCTAGTTTCGTCACATTTATAACGGAAGCTCCTCTGGTGCTCGGTCTCCGATAGTGCCAATCCCATGTCTTGAGTAATGAGGACGGCGTCCTTCATCAACTTTGTTATATATACATAATTATATACACATATATAAGATAACATTTACAGGTGAATCTGAGTTGGTTGAATATTGAGTTGGTTATGAGTGAGCAGGTGGAGCGGAAATCTTGACTCAACCATAATGAGTATGCAGAGCACGTAGACTGTCGATGGGAAGATGAGACGGTGACGGAGAGGACTAGTACGCCTACCCAGCCATCAGAGTATTATATAGGCCGAATCTTGGAAGACAGAAGTTACTAATGCTGAGAGAAAGAATATTTCTCATCAGAATCAGTTGACGTTATAATTTTATACAAAAAAGTCTTATCATTAATATTATTATTTTCATGATAATTTTTATTATTATTATAGTTATTATTAACATTATTTTTCATGTTATTTATTATTGTTATTATTATTGCTATTATTATTATTGGCATAACTATTATATTTCATGCTAATTATTATTATTATTATTACTTTATATTATATTGTTATCATAATAATCATCATTATTATTTTTCATGTTAATTGTTATTATCATCAATATTGGTATAATTATTATGATTAGTTTTCATGATAATTATTATCACTGTTATTCTTTCCATTTGAACAGTTTGTAGCAGCTATTCCAAGTCTAGACCCCGAATTCACGGTCTATTGCCACTCAGTGTGTCTTTAGTCTGGTCATCAGTACGTCTTAATGAGGATGCTTGTATGCGTACGTGCGTGTTTAATTTCTGTCTGTATTGCAACACTACATTACGGGAAACACGGAGCACACGTATGAAAACAGACGTCTAAAAATCTATATAATTGACTAAATCACGTGTCTACGTCTGTCTGTCCGTCAACCTGTCTGTCTGATTCAAGGCGCGTGATTGGACAGAAGCGTCGTATGCAAATAAAGTTTACCTACATCTATAGTCTGTCAGCAGTACCGGGTGCAGTAACATTTCGCGAATTTTCCGTCTTACGTACACCTTACTGCACCGGGTGCTGTTTTTCGTAGCAAGAGTCTTTCGCAGTAAACAAATGTCCGATTCGAGTTTCAAAAAACGCTTATACGCGTCTACGTAAGTATATTTGCAGTTATTAAAATTAAATACATCGTGTAATGCAAGTATATTTGCAGTTATTAAAATTGAATGGAATCTTAACGGATAATGCGTATTTTTTGGCATATTTTAGTAGGCCTATTGACTGCGGCGAATTTGCAGTAGGCCTATGTTTAGGTGACGTACAGTTCGCCTTGACCGTTTCGTTAAAATCATCCCAGTGTCTTAAAACCACTACTCTAGCAACGTTAACATTAAGTATGACCCGTGATTTTTAACGCTGACCAAGCAAGTCAAGCTTGTGTACGTTCTGGAAACAGTGGACTTTAATTTAATTACACAACCCATAGACTTCTTAATAGGCCTATTATTAAGAAGTCTACGCACAACTGTATAATTGAGAGACTTTGTATTTTTAATATATTCACAATGACAGCAAACAACGCTTCATATTAGCAATGATCCACAGACACGGTTGCTCCTTAATGAACTAACAATGTTACATTTCCAATTGACCCGTTACTATCTTTAACCGTCGACAGACGCTCTTAATTTAAAAGCAGTGTCCGAATATGTCAAACATTATTAATTCCACCGCAGCCTATAATACTCTCGTAGTGCCAGTCCCAAGACTGGAGAAAGGAGGAGAGCGACGCTGATACTGACCAGAACGCTCAAAGCCGTATGGTGGTAAACGGCCAAGACAGCAATGTGACCTACTGATGCAGTAATTGACAGAAATGTCTGTTATTAGTTGACGAGGAATGTTCTTTGACATTAGACCTGAACTATTTAGGAGTACTTTCTGTGTCATATACCACGATAACATAAATTTTAGCAAGCGATATAGCAGCAAAACTTACACGAGTCCACCTTGGCCACATATTAGTCCACTCCTTATGTATAGACCCCTAACTATCCTCAGGATGCAAAGTACCACGTGATAGCCATTTTGGTGGTCAGCGAACAACATGATCATTACAACATTATTATCATCATCATTCTTATTAGCATAAAAGGTTTAAGAACCGCTAAAGACAGACGAGTAACGTCCATATTGCACCTAGTAAGAGTGCAGTTAGTGCACCTGTATCCTTCATCTAGAATAACTGTACACAACAGTTCTTGTTAAATTTTGCGGACCAGGAATTATTTAACCAGACTCAATGATCGAAACGCTGCTTAAATTCATATCATTTTCAATTTTTCATATTAATACATTACACCAATACGTTACCTAATAGGTGAGGAAATTTTACATATTAAAATATAGATCACTTAATTATATCGTAACGGATGATTACTGTTTCTATCGTTGCATCTGTAAAACTGTTCAATGTAGTGTTCTCATCTTTCCCTGTTCTACACTTAATAATTAAATAATGCTTTAAAGTTAATAAAAGTTACTATTTAAGTTTCGTACGATCAATATTGTCTATTCGACTATCATTGTGTAATTGGTAAACAATCACTCGTGGACCAGTACCAGAACGAGGTCCAGTACCAGATTGAGGACCAGTACCATGCCGAGGAAAATTACCGGACAGAAGACACGTACCATGTCGAGGACCAGTACCAGATTGAGGACCACTACCACGTCGAGAACCATTACCAGGTCGAGGACCAGTACCAGGTCAAGGACCAGTACCAGGCCGAGGTCCAGTATCGGACACAGGACCACAGGATTGGTCTGGAGTAGCTTCAGAGTCCAAACTCTAAACTAAGATCAATGGAGAATAATTATGTTATAGCCACGTCATCTAAACCAAAAGTGCTACATCAATAAGTTATTGACATTTATTTTATTAATTAGATATTCATCAATTAGATACTTCGACGTTCACAATACGCCGCTCAACTCGAAACTCTGCCGTTTCAAAACTTAACTCTACAGAAAAAGATGCACAAATCGTGCAAAACAAGCAACGAAGACAGTGGCAAGAAGGCTCTGAACTCCTTCGTATAGAAAAACCTCTGGAGAAGACGCTACTTGGTAAAGGGAATTATTAGAAACTCTAATGACCATCGATTAACAGGCTTTAAGATTAGCTGCTAAATGCAAATATACACGCATTTATATAGCAACCTCCGCTGCCCTTTTGAATGGGCACCTCACGCCACCTTAAGGTCCACGTGATCGGAGTGTGCCAGTCTCAAGTCTGGGAAAACGAGGAGGGCGACGCCAACGGTCCTTGTTGCCGCACAGTGT
The DNA here is from genome assembly GCA_959347315.1 of Bimastos eiseni. Classification (NCBI taxonomy): domain Eukaryota; kingdom Metazoa; phylum Annelida; class Clitellata; order Crassiclitellata; family Lumbricidae; genus Bimastos; species Bimastos eiseni. The sequence goes on from OY365816.1 coordinate 28,081,595, forward strand.
CGTTAAACTCAAACTACACCGTCCTTATGCAAACCGTCTACCGCGTGGAAGGGATGCACCGGAATGAAAAGCAGAGACAAATATTGGAAGAAAACATTGTCCAATTTCTAGTCTCTTTCCTACTGCAGGTGTTAATAACAGGTACAATTAAACAGACCCTATTGTATGGGCAGCAATCACCCATTGTGAGCCAGGACATAATAGATGGAAGGCCACACAGAGCATCAGAAATAATTAATTAATAGTACAATACAGTAATTAAATAAGCCTTACAATACATGCAAATCAGTATTAATAGGTTGTGCCTCTGCAAACAGTGTGAAGTTTAAGCCAAAGCATTATACACAGAGGACACGAGAGAGTTGATCTCGTATCCAAAGAGAGAGTATACATCGAAGAAATTGGTATAAAGCAATAATCATCACAGCAACCATAATCAGAGCCACAATCAGAGCCATAATAGTAGACACAACCATAGCCACAATGATAGCTACAATCATAGCCATAATCATAGCTACAATCACAGCCATAATCAGAGCCACAATCACAGCTACAATCACAGCCATAATCAGACCTACAATCACAGCCATAATCATAGCTACAATCACAGCTACAATCATAGCCATAATCATAGCCATAATCATAGCTACAATCACAGCAAAAATCATAGCAAAAATCACAGCCATAATCATAGCTACAATCACAGCAAAAATCATAGCAAAAATCACAGCCACACTCGCAGCCGTAACAATAGCTACAATCGTTGTCATAATCATAACCAGTCATTTTTAACTCCATATTTTCGCAGCATCGAAAAACGACCCAGCTCTCACTTTCACCAATACCTAAACAAGGGCAGGTCAAGGTGGTCATCATATAGTCAAGCCATATTTATAATCAAGGATCGTATGGACGAGCTAGCCCTAGAATCTTTACAGCAAGAAAGGTCAAAAAAGGTCAAGACCACGCAGAGGAAAACAAACAGGGACAATTACAAAATCTTCTGTAAAAAGTGTGAAAGTGCAAAAAAAATGACAGAAAAAAATTTTGAAGAACGCTGGGTAAAGGGACATCGACCAGCTTACAAAGAAATTGTTCAGGAAAGTCGCTTAAAATGTCAATAATTTCTGGATAGTCCAGTGACTTTGTGCTCTAAGGCAGAATCACACGTAATAACTCGAAATAACTCGAAGTGACAAGCGTCCGTTGACTGACTATTTTTGTGCATAGCTTACGCGGGGGAGAAGGACCTGTTATCGAGGCGCTCGTCTATCCGAAGAGCAGAGAAAACAATGGAACCAGTCCTTCAAGCAATGTTCGGCCCTTCAGCAGGTGGTCGGTCGGTCGCCCAGAACTCGTGCAAACAGGTTGCTTCTTCAACAACCATCTGCTTCTCAACTAGAGGAATTTTCTTAAAGGAGGAATTTCCCCAACGAAGGAATTTGCCCAACAAAGGAATTTGCCCAACAGAGGAATTTCCTCAACAGAGGAATTTCCCCAACAGCAAACAGGTTGTCTCTCTGCAACCGGTGGTTGCCTCCTTAGAGTATCTGGCTACCAACCAACCTCCTCCTCCAACTGTGTATCAGCTGGTTGCAACAGGTTGTTGTTCCTTTGTTGTTCCTTAACAATATGTTGTTCAAGTACAACAGGTTGCTTATATAACAAGTTGCTTCTAAAACAGGTCGCTTTTACAACAGGTCACTTCAGCAACAGATAGCAACCGTATGACCGTTCCATATGCCTTGTCTGTCCAACAGGTCGTTTCTGTACAATACCTCCATCATATCATGCTGGCAGTACCTTCTTGAACCACATCCTAAGATGTTGCAACAGGTCACCCCATTGCCAGTTGCCTCCCTGGCACCAGCGCAACAGGCTGTTCTTTCCTAAACGCCAGCTTCCATTTTACTAAGGAGGAACCCGATAGAATTCTCAAGGGTCCAACGCCAAAAAGACCCACTGCCAAGAAATCTGCCACCACGGCCTCTCCTCCTATCATCATGTACACACAGTGGCTTATAGATTTACAGAATTGACTACAGCTCCTTTCCTCAGCTACACTTCCCCGCCGCTACGTGGCCACGTAGTTTCTCCGCCTCCTGCTTCTTTCCGCCCGGGCCACCCTCTCCTTCCGCCTGGCCTCCTCGTGCTCCTCCTCCTCCACCTCTCCTTCGTACGCCTCCTCCGTCTCATCATACTGTACGAGTGCCGATGGGTCGTCAGCGTTCGAGGGGCCAGCCCCGGCGCCGACCGCGTCCCTTCTCATCGGGGACTGGAGCGAGTGGTCGCCGGCGCCGCGCGCGTGCTGCAGCCGGGCGAAGAAGAGCTCCTTGGCGAAGGCGTACAGCTCGACGTCGAGGCGGTTGAGACGGATGAGCTCTCGGCGCTCGGCGTCGCTAACCTCGGCTTTGCTGGCGTGCGTCTCCGTGTACTGAACGAAGTCCCTGGTGAAGTGGAGGTGGAAGGTGTGCTCGAAGAGGAAGCGTGACTCTGCCTGGTGTTCCGTCAGGCCGAAGAACGCCATGTTGCGGAGGTTGTCCTTGGCGCTCGCGAGCAGCGTCTGGTCGCGGTGCTCACGGCTCGCGACGGAGCTCTGGTTGTAGCAGCCAACGAGGCTTAGGTTGGCGAGCATCCGGGTCTGGCGGTTGTGGGCCAGGTTGTGCGGGCAGGACATGAAATCGTTGAGACCGACCCCAGTCCAATCAGATCCTTAGAGAAATAGACAAAATAAACAATGGTTTCAATTTTCTTCTGATAACACCAAGAGGTTGTTTAAGAATAGGAAGAACAGACCATAAGCACGCATGGGTATGAGGTGTTAGCGACTTTTAATTTCTTAGCATCGACATAAGAAAGATGGAAAGTCCTCTCCCTCGCCATAGTCTCATCTTCCCACCGACAGTGTACAGTCAGCATACGCATCATAGCTGAGTTCGCCAGAGGGCGTAGGTTAAATCACCTGTATATGGCGATAAGAGATATTATAGAGACAATTCAAAGTGGTCATGATTGGGGTCGGGAGCAACTCTGAATCGCTGAGTGGCGCTATATAAACATCAAATTTCATAATTAATTAAGATCTCCAAAATAAACTCCCATTCTATCATTTTACACTACTAATAAAAAACAGCTAACTCTTTTGACAATGTGCTTCATTATAGAGTGCCTCTCCAAAGTGCTCTGACTCTCTCCCTGTCTGTCTCTCTGTGTGTCTCTCTCGTCATTCTGTGTGTCTCTCTGTCCCTGTGTCCGTCTGTCTGTCTGTCTCTCTCTCTAACAACCACACTCTTGGATCTTGTGTTGACATATCTACACAACCCTATGACACTACGCAGCACTCCTCGATATTAATGATGCCATAATTTTTTAATGCTACGCAGTCAAGACTCAAGAGTAGCTAGCAAAGACGTAACAGGATTCGGGCTAAATACAGGAGATTAATACTTGACCTAAAAATCAAGAAGCTAGGTCAGGTCAGCAGAGATCTCAAATTCATGACGTATGAAATACATCGTCTCACAGCAGGTGCTTAAATCAAGTCGACAGGCAGAGGTCAACATTCAGAGAGTCTGACGGCTAAGGTGGATGGTGTTCAGAGTTGAAACAGAGGGAAGAGGAGATTCCAATGTTCTCAAATGGCGCTATATAAATGTTCCCAGTGAAGGAGGAGGCAAGAAAGTGTGATAGTTAGCGACACTGGACATTGGAACCTGCTTGTAAGAGCAAAGAACCTAACGAAGAAGAAGAAATGTCCTCCAATGACTAACCACGACAACACCTCATTGTTAATTGCGAAACAAACCCTGGCCGATGGAAAGGACGCGGCGACGTAGGCTTTCGGATTTTGATTAGGGTGAGCATAGATCCAACCAATGAAACATTGCACTATGGTATCACAGCACACATCCCTCCTCCCTCTGCCAACGGCCCTTAGTAGGGGACAGTCATTGTCAGGCCCCAATAAGATACAAAGAGTCTTTATACATTAAGACATCTATGACGACAGAACATAATGAAACAATATAAAACTCTCGCTTCGTCAGGCTGTTTGTCTGTCTGTCTGTCTGTCTGTCTGTCTGTCTGTCGCTTGCAGACATCTGTATTCATTAGAGCCAAAAACGATATCCAATACACATGTCGCATTACTCCACAGACCACAAAACACCCCTTAAGTATAATATATTATATATAAATATTGCATATATAATATATACGTATATATAATTATACATATATAAAATATAATATATATATATAAATATATATACATACATATATACATACATACATATTACATATGCATGCATACCAGTCTATAAGCTATCACTATCACCAATGAGAAAAGAGTTGTATACTATGTGCTACAGTAATGCACGTATAGTCAACATTAATTAATACAATATATAGTCCACATATTCAACCACCCCAGATATATATAATATATATAATATATTTATATAGATATATATGATGTGTGTCTGCGCGCGAGTAATAAATATGTAATTGTCTTTCTGAGTACTGGTGAAGCAAAGTCTTTGAGAATAAAGAAGTCTGACGAACAGACAGACAAATATACAATACATATGAAAAGACAAACAGACATACCGACAGACACAACAGCGGCTGCAATCGCCCCCTGGTGTGAGATTGAAGACAGATACAGTAGTTGGTGTGGAAGATAAATTTAATGCCTTTTACTAAACTCAGCAGAGAGGATAAATCGGCCTCTGTCGCCTGAAGAAACAACTCACAAACACTCACGCAGACACAAACACACGCATAAAAGCACACACACGCACGTATAGATGCACATGCACATAACCCAAGCTCACACACACACACACACACCTACACTCTAACACACCTACACACACACCTACACACACCTACACACCTACACACACACACACCTACACTCTAACACACACCTACACACACACACACCTACACACACACACCTACACTCTAACACACCTACACACACACCTACACACACACACACACACACACCTACACACGCACCTACACACACACACCTACACTCTAACACACCTACACACACACCTACACACACACACACACACACACCTACACACGCACCTACACACACACACGCATACATACACACGCACACACTGTATATATGGACTGGCAAGAGTAGCTACAAACTGTCCAGGCAGAAGACCAACAGAAGGAAGAACAAAGAAGAACAGAAGCATACAGACAGATACACAGACATAGCAACCAATCGACAAAGACAGATAATTTTATGGTAAAATTGCTTCCAAGCAGAAACGTTCTTTCAACATCGTGCAATTTGAGGCTGGTGTATCTGAAAATGGACAGGTAGTAAGACAATGAAACATTGTCGGAAGATATAGTTCTCGAGTGATCAATGACTACGTCCAAGAATCATTGATGGCCACTGGGAAGAAAATCTTTTGTTTCGGTTGCACGTCTACTGAACAGATGGCTAGTTCTCATTCAAAACGCTCTCCAACAAAAGAATTGCTGTTTTGTAGATTCTTACAGGGATATGATAGACACCGAACCGTGTCAGAGACATTTGTTGAATAGAGTTGAAGTGTTGTTAGTTGAATGAACTATTGCTTTCCTAGGGCAGATGTAGGATGTACTGGTTATATTTAGTTGAAGAAACCATTTTTTTCGTTGTTAGTGTTTATATTTAGTTGGGAAAATCATTTTTGGTTGTTACTGATTATAGTTAGTTGAAGAAACCATTGTTCTCGTTGTTACATTTATATTTAGTTGAAGGAACAATTGTTATCATTGCAACTGGCTATATCTGAAGGAATCATTGTTATCATTGTTCCTAATGACAGTTAGCCGAAGGAACCCTTGTCATCCTAGAGCATACAATTTGTACCGCAAGCACTGTTAATCTTGAGCAGATAAAGGGTTTAAGACTTACGACTGCTACTCTTAGTATTGAGCACAAAAGAAGGGGTAGCTTTGCTTTCCGATAACAGATGTACAATTGTACATACACCAGTTACACTGACATTAGGATATGCTGCTGCCGATGATGATAATGATGATGACGATGATAATGATGAGACAGCGTTGGTTTAAGATTGACGGTCATCGTTTCCTAGTAATTCGTCCCGTCATTCGGAACGGCACAGTCTGTTATTTCGGGCAATCCAATTAGCGAGCATCACACGGCCGCCTGCAAATCAACCGGAATATAGGCTCCCTCAGTCTAGCACGGATGCCAACCTCCGGCACTTCCTCCGCCCCTGCCACCCGCCGCTCTCTCTCTCTCCCTCCCTACCCCTGCGTGTCTGTCTCTCATTGTTTTTCCCTGTCCCACTTTCCCTCATTAATCCTCCTCGCCTCTCTTACTCTCGTTCCTACTCCTTCAACCTCTCTCTCTCTCTCTCTCTCTCTCTCTCTCTCTCTCTCTCGCTGCTTCTCCTTATCCCTTTCTCCCTCATTACAACAACCCTTACCACTCTTACTCTGGCTACTCCTCCATGTTTCCCTCTGCCCTCCATCTCCCCCCTCCTTTCCTCTCTCCCACTCGTTCCTCCTCCATGTCGCTTTCTCCCTCGCCATTTTTCCTTTCTGTCCCCTCCGTTCATCTAAACGAAGATGAATCGCCTCAGCGTCTGCAACAATCACAGCTCTAACGTTCCGATAGGTTTGACGAAGGAGACAGGCAATTAAAGAACAGCTGTCAAGATTACTCATAATAATTACGTCGCAATAACAGAGCAAAACAAATTAAAGATATTGGTATAATAAATTATAGGCAAGTCATAGGTCAAAAATGAGGATTCAGCCTCATTCTGAGAAGCTGTATACTAAATTACCAGAGGCACAATATAGGTCAAGGAATCTATATTTAGAGGAATGGCGGATATTCGTAGAAAAATTCTTATCCGTTTAGGCACTATATATCCGTACAACCAAGAACGCAACGCGATACCAGAGCTGCAATGTGGTATGAAATCCGCTGGGACGCAGGCAGTCAATATTGGCAAAATATTACGCATGTATGAAAATACAGAGGAGAATTTAGAAAGCCGCCTAATAAGCCAAGCGTGGAACGCGATCTAGTAACCTCAAGGGTAAGGCCAACAAGCAAGGAACAATAGCGGTCAATTCGACCAGTAACGAAGGCGTGAACGAGGACCACGTTTGTGTCGTGGGTGAGTGAGCTAAAGACCGCCCGAAGTTGGTGATTACAGCACAACTCCGAACAACTATGTTCACATGTAGAAAGAAAACCGGCTCCGGTGTGAATACGACAAAGCAAGACCCGTTAATTATTGCCTGATAAAATAATCAGGACCATTTGAGTAATAGTGGGGCAAAGTCTCCAGCGTTTAACGACATACTATGGCTCCCATACAAGCAGGGCCGCTGGCATCGCCCTCATACTTTCTTCATGCTTGGGACTGGCACTACGAGAGTATGCGCAGCAACGATTAATTTGCGCAGGGCTTAAAAGGTCAAGTTACGCCATTTTCCTGGTTTGACACAGATTTATAAATAACTTAATAATAATAATATAATAAATAAATATCGTACATCGTTTAGGAGAGCGAACTTGACACCTGATGGCGGATGACTTTAACCTGCTCCCTTCTGAGGATAGCCTTGGTTTGGGTCTCCATGTAGAGTTCGCTGGTACTTTTACCACGCGCGGTTTTATCCCACGGATGCTATTAAAGTGACTAAATACCAAATGCTTACGCTCTCTTTATTTTCTCACACTCCGAGCACGTTTGCTCTGTAATTGCGCATTATGCTTGTTTAGTACATTCTTTGATTGTTCATAATCATATGAAGTTCCCGCAGCGTTCTGAAAGCTGTTCAATAAAGTATATACTTACCTGCATCATACCAGATGCACCACCCAAAGCGCAGCCGACAGCCGTATCGCGCAGTGAACCGACCGCGCTATTGTTATCACAAATATCGTCAATCACTTACTAAAGTAGTTAAACTGCGAAACGACATGACCAGATCTCGTTACAAATCGACTAAATTAAGCTATCGTGTGTGACAGTCGTTTATTTGCGAGCTACAATCCCGACAAATTGCTTCACAGTCTGCGGGTCAACTTTGAAAAACGATTCACGCCGGAAGCCAAGGACGAGATATCATCGAACCTTCAAACGTTCAAAGGATACCACCATCTATCGGTCGTTATTTTAGGCTCATTGCCTCACTATCAATCGAAATCTTAAGATATCTACTGTAACATATTCCCCAAAAGCGTAGTCGTGGCCTATTCATTGGCACTATAAATAAAAACAAATTCTATAGAGTCAAAACCAGTTCCATGTCAAGATACTGTATGACAGCTAAGGCCAGGCTCGCTCACAATCAGGCGAATAAGGCGGAAGGTGTTTAGAATATTGAAGCGGCTACGGAGGAAATGGAAATAAGGAGGGCTTGGATACCTCTGCGAAAAGCAGTGCTTTCGGTTTTGAGCGAAATACCTGTGAGGAAATCGCAAGAGGTGCGGTTTAGTGAGTTTGTAAGATGGATCGGAAGTTTGCCTATCTGGCTGGAGTTTGTTACAAAGAGGCGGGACAGCAATGGCTATGGAGCGATCTGCAAACTTATTAAGTGATAAGATCACGAAATGACGGAGCAGTGTGAGGGTGGAAGAGGAACGGGTTGAACGAAGTGGTTGCATTTATGCACCTTTATACGAGAAATATATGATCTAAATAATCGTCTGTGATGATTTAACACAAACGCTGCCTGACGTAAGACGCTTTAGCTTCTTAAATACTGAGCAACATCGCATCTGATATAACTTATAAAATAGTCGAAATCTGGTTTAGATGACCGCACTATTTCAACAATATATATATTATATATATGTATATATAAATAGAGACAGACAGACAGACAGAGATAAAGACAGAGATAGAGAGACATAGACAGACAGACAGGCAGAGAAAGACAGAGAGACATAGACAGAGAGAGAACGTGGCTGCCTCTGGGCGTGTTGGCAATTGAATTTATAATTTCTTCTATATTACTGTAACATAGCACCAGATCCTTTGACGGATCAGATCTCGTTCTCTTATTTCTCTTATTTCACTTCGCAAATAATTGAAGCTTTATCTTCATCTGCGCTTTTCAGAGGAAGTCATACATTGACGGATATAATATAAGCAGATCCGACTAAATTAAACACAGAACAATATGCAACAGGTCAGAGACAAAAGAAGACAGACACGAAGAACTAGACAGACAAGTTGAACAACAGACAGAACTACCAGCCGATCAGACAATCAACTACAAAAACAGTGAGACACAAACATAGACAGACACATATATACATGCACATATACACATACACAGACAGACAGACAAAACATATATAGACATGAACATACATGAACTGTTCATAAACTCTGCATAAAGTCTGTCCATCCATTTTTTGGCTGTCAATCTGTTTGCCTGTTTGTTTGCCTGTTTGTTTGCCTGTTTGTCTGCCTGTTTGTTTGCCTGTTTGTTTGCCTGTTTGTTTGCCTGTTTGTCTGCCTGTATGCCTGTATGTTTTTCTTTCCGTCCGTCTGTCTGCGAGAGCGCTGTAAGTAAAATCCTCAAGTCGGCCAAGACGTAAATTAGCTGGAAAATTCGGAGTCGAGGGGTCAAATACCGGGCGCCTTACCCTTCCGACAGAAAGGGGATGGAGGGAGAGAGTGAGTGAGGGAGGGGTGTGGTGGGCAGAAACCAACGAGCCCACCCGCGTACAAACGGCATCATCCGAAAATGAAAGAACTGATACTCGGATAAACTTCGACCCCGACGTCATCGAATAACTGACAGGCGGCGAATGTGGTGGGATTCTGACCCCTACAGACATCAATGTCTCCTACATGTGAATGCGCTTTAGTCATCGTATGTATGTATCTACGTACATACATACGATGGCTAAAGCGCATACACATGTATGAGACATTACGTCAATACAGGTTTATCTTAATGTAGAGGGGTCTTTCTCCAATGAAACAGTGACTAATGCACAATTTTTTCCAAAATGACCTCAACTGGTTTATTCCACAAAGACACCTCTAACTCAGTTTTCGATTATCTATAAAATGCTGTATATCGCGTCAACGTAAGATTATGTAATTAAGGAGACGATCCTCCATTTGGCTAAATACATTACAGCTTAAATTGGATATAATATTTCCCTTCTTACAATCAGCTCAGAAGTTCACACACCCTCGGCTGCGCAACTGCAGTTGTAATGCAGAGCAATTGTTTGCGTAGGACTTGCTCATCGTTCCCACACAGTGACTCCTCGGACGAGGGTCGAACCCGCTCACTCAGCGCACACTGAGCGTTGCAGGCCGACCGCTCTAACTAATCGGCCACCGTGCAACAATTAAGTTTTTGTGCTTCTCTCAAGCCCTCAATTATCAATTGCCCCCAACTGCTGCTTGGCTACAGAATGAGTAAGGGCGGGCCACGCTATAGCGGGACATTTATAGGTCCTTTGGGACTTCTTTCTCTTCTCCCCATTCATCCTCCGCTGATATCTTTTAATGTAATGCCATCACATTGTAATCTATTTGCTTTAATGTTATATTGGTTTTAAGTTAATTGGTCACGAGTATGGTTATATGTATTGTGTAGTGTGTGTGTGTGTGTGTGTGTGTATGTGTGTGTGTGTACGTATGCCATGCGTGTATGTAGTGTGTATGTATCTATCTAGGTATGTGTGTAAGCACGTAAGAATGTATGTATGTTTGTGCAGAGGTATGATGTATTGTAACTGCTATGGTCAAAAGTGTAATTGTCTATTTATATAGCGCCATCAGAGGCGTTCACGGCACAACAGAAAGCAAATACGGTCGAAACAAACCGATCTTCAAGCGTTGGCGAAAGAAGGCAGTTGTGTATGCGCGTG
>OY365816.1:28092706-28100206 GCA_959347315.1 Bimastos eiseni
CCTCTCCTCCTTCTTCCTCTCCTCCCATTTACTCTCCCTCTATACTGTCTCTATTCCTGCTCACTCTCCTAATTCTTCCTCTCCTCCTCCTCCCTCTTCTTGGCATCCTTCTATCGGTCGACGCAACCCTCAATTCATCATCCCTCGAATTACCGTCCGCCAGTCCGCATCCCCATCGCTAAGCCCTCTCAACCAGCAGCATCCCAAGCAAAGCAGCCTCAGCAGCAACCGAAAAAGACGGCGCCGGCAAATCGCCAAATCCGATCTGAAAGAGTTGACCATTATCGTCCGCATCTTAATGTCCACCTTCTCAACAGCAGCAGTACCAGTAGCATCGGCTACACCATCATCCCAGTTGCAGCAACTACTGAAGACATAGCACTAACATCGCCCGTAGCACCAGCACCACTATGCCAGTAGCACCTACATTATGTTGTCGTTGGGAAGCCCAAACGACGATGACGAAGACTGGTCACTCGCTTCAATATGCTGAGGCTGAGAAAACGAAGGCGTTAATCCTTCCTGCCAATGTCAACTCTTCTTATTATTGTTTTTCTGTTTCTTGTTCTCCCATTTTTTTGGAAGGTTTTTTGGTTGTAGGCTCTACTGCTTTGAATGGCCTTTCATCCGATCTTCAACGACGACTAGGAAGTTGGAACCCTCTCTGTCCCACTTCTCTTGCCTAGGAAGTAGGAACCCTCTCTGTCCCACTTCTCTTGCCTAGGAAGTAGGAACCCTCTCTGTCCCACTTCTCTTGCCTAGGAAGTAGGAACCCTCTCTGTCCCACTTCTATTCCACTCAGAAAATTAATCAGACTTAGTTACTCGAAGTTGGACAGGGAACGCCTCTGAGAAGATTTCTTCACAAGACGCTATATCAAGTGTCATTGATTGATTGATTGATTGATTGATTGATTGAGCTTATCCAAACCCTACCAAACCCCTATAGTTACTCCCCAGCGACAGAATGAAAGGGTTGCCGCTGAATGGTTGGTTTTTACAACTCTCTATCACGTATGTACACTACTTTACAGAGCTGATAAGCGTCGCCCTCCTCCTTTATACAGTCTCGGGACTGGCGCCTACAGATCTGGAGCAGGCAGTGGCGTGCCGCCTCGTAGTTGCTATAAAATATCCTCTTCCTAACAGTTCACGTAGACGATAAAGCCTTAAAATTCTCCGCTCTACTTCTCGCTTATAATTCAAAATATGTAGTAAAATCTCAGATTATTTGACTGTATTCATGGTAGTAGTAATTTCAGTGCAACGACACTGGGGTAGCAAATATCATTAGCGCTGCCCTCCTATTTTTCCAGGCTTGAGACGGGCACTGCCATAGCACAAGACAGCGAAGGAGTTAACAAATGTGTCTCCTGCATATACATTGTATATATATATAATTTCATACATAAAATGATAATATGTAAATTAGATATAATTTTTGTTTAACCATCAGTTTACTGACATCTCATGACAACATTGGCTGCTGACGTCATATAACACAATGTAAATTTGCAATGTTACAAAAGAGCAAAACACTTTCACTTTAAACTCTATACATGTATCAACAGCATTTGAATTTACAATGTTCATATCGCCTCCATGTCAAGGGTCGCTCTACCCCAGTGTTTCTCAACCTTTTCCGAATCGCGACCCACTTTTATAATCGTAGAGTCTACCCTATTGACGCAACTTGGCCAAGAGACTCTGAAGGTCAATGCCATCTGTCTGCTGTCGATCCGTTGGCTGGTTCCACGCGTGTGCGTGGGCCCACCGCTGGTGACTCTTTGCAGCTTATACTCTGTGCACAGGTTTGCTAACAGCTGTATTTTACTCGTTCACTATGACATTTGACATAATTCAGGCCAGTGCCTCTGAGTAGATATCTTTAAGGGGCGCTATATAAATGCCCTATTACATCACATTATATACAAAGCTTCAGATGATATTAGATTAGTTTAGAGCGGCATAGATCAGTGCACGAATTAGTTTCGTCTGATTTCTTCCATCGTGCCCTCAACCCCCACCTCCGTCCCCACCCCACTTCCACTTCCCTGGGGCAAGGCTCCAGAGATCGTTACAGATGGAGACCGGTCATCAATCGCGGCGTCGCGAGGTGACAGCACTCGCCGGAAATGCACTCGAAATGCATTAATTTGTCAACAGACGCCGGAAATTCCTTAGACGGACCGGACCGACCGTCCGCCGCCGCCGTCATTCCGCTGATAGGTCCGTCTCTATACACGACAGAGGGAACCTCTCTTCATCTCCCACTTCCTCGTATTTTTCCTTCTCTTCTTCCCCTTCTTCCTTTCTTTTTCTCCTTCTTCTCCTTCTTCCTCTTCCTCCTCGTCTTCCCGTTTTTTTTTCTTTTTCTTCCTCTTCTGCCTCATCTTCTCTCTTCCTCTCCTCTCTCTTTCTCTCCTTCCTCTTCCTTTTCATCCTCCTCCTCCTCCTCTTTTGCTCTTCCTCAATACAAAATACAATATGCAATACAAAATTCAACACAATACAAAATACAATACAATCTGACCAGACAAGACACTAAGGCAACACTGGCAGCATGCGAATTCAATTCCTGCATGCTTCTCCTGAGGGTGGAAGCCAGTGCAAATACCTTTGAAGCAGAACGGAACCTCCTCTAGCGTCGCCTGTCGTCCATTGCACATGAGTTTCGCCGATAGCCACGTGCTGCCCCGCTGAACGTGCTTCCATTCGCTTATGTAGCGCTGGATCGGTTCTCGCAGGATCGTAAAGTAAAGGTACCTGAGAACAGCATCACACATTGCATCGTAAAGTACAGCACCGTTCAAACCGGGGCGCAACCGTAACTTTCAATTTTCAAAATTGATATAGCGCCTTTAAAGGTAACTACTTACAAACACAACGTATGTTTGCTTGTCTGTTAAGTATATAAACATGCCTAATCTGTAAACACACTACAAACTAGCCTCAGTCAGTCAGTCAGTCAGTCAGTCAGCCAGCCAGCCAGCCAGCCAGCCAGCCTGTCTATCTGTCTGTCTGTCTGTCTATCTGTCTGTCTGTCTATCTGTCTGTCTGTCTGTCTGTCTGTCTGTCTGTCTGTCTGTCTGTCTGTCTGTCTGTCTGTCTGTGTCTGTCTGTCGCAACATCTTACCAGCCACGAACAACAATAGAACCTGCTTCCAAATCTTCCACTCGCCAACCTATATACGATAATCTGTATGTAAGTAGATAGGGCAGCAACTGTGGCTTACTGTTAGCCAAACAATGTACCTTTTGTGGCAGACGATGTCTGGCTGTAGGCCACAGACCGCGTGGTCTCCCTCTCTCTCTTATCCAGGACAATGTCTGTCTTGGATGCCTCGAGCCAAAGAACACCAACTGAGCCACTGCTCTTCGTTGTCTTGAAATAGCTTATACTTCCTTTTTTCTTCTTCTCCTTCCTCTGATGCTTACAGGGGTTATTCTTTCCAAATTGCCACACTCAACTTGATCGTGAACCTTCGTACCCCTGAAGGGATGGTCATGTGTGTCAATGCCACCTGTTCACCTCCCCGCCCGCCATCCCCCCCTGCACGCAAATCCTGCATATGTAAATGAGCTATAAAAAACAAGACTGGAACCTATTCATTGGATGCTCGGAGTATTAAGGTAATTCATCCACCCACCCATCCACCCACCCGTCCTCTTCCCATCCTCCTCCTCCAGCTCCCAGTTCCCCGTCCTCCCTGGCGCCCATGTAGGACTCGTACAGTCGAGAGTAGAACAGCTTATTCTAGGCTGCCTCTGTTAATTAACTATTAAGTACTTTGTCCTAAAGATTCAAATCATCCGCTTGAACGATCGATCGATCGGAGGTTGAGTGACCATCCATCATCATCATCATCGCTTTTAACCAACGACAACCACTAGACGACCTCAACAGCAATAGACTATCTAGCAATCGTAATACTACTATTACAACTACTAGTACTACTTCCACTACTCCACCTACTACTACTACTATTACTACTACTACTACTAATAATAATAAAATAACAATAATAATAATAATAATAATAACAATAACAATAATAATAACAATAATAATAATAATAATAATAACAATAATAGCGTCTATGATTACCATACAACGTTACAAGGAGACCGATTAATAACGCCATTACAGACAACCCAAAAAATAGGTTAATATTGTAGTCCCTGACTACACCATGAGGGATCATATGTACCTTGAGGTAAAATAATAATAATAATAATTAAAAAAATAACTGAAATGCTGAAACGCTATAAAATAGCAAAAAACAGGCTCGGCAGAAGAGCTCCACACAGAAGATGGGGTAAGAAGGTGGGTTAAGAAGATGGGGTAAGAGAGTTCCAGATGGTGAAGCAGGGATCAACAAAAGCCTTCGATGCAACTTAATCGTAATATCCAACACGCAACACGATTTCAAGGCCAACCAACTGGAGCACACGTAGACGACCAACCTGTCTGATAAAGTCTGATTCTTGTCCCATGTATTACTTGACCGATATATTTCTAACACCTCATACAATGATAAAATTCCCAATCGTCTCTGTGTCTGACTAAGCAAAGATGCACGAATATTTATATGCATATCGTTGTCGCCAATCGTACAAAGGGAGAACTGCACTGGGTAGGGTAAGGACTAGGCTTCTAGCGGAAAAACCCGCCTGGAGATAAACATTTCTAAAAACTTCCGTTAAGAACGGATAATTGTTGCACTGGTGTCAAATTGGAAAGCCCAAATCAATACTAGATATACGGGTCGATAATGAGTTTCCGGCGTGTCTTACTATATCTAGACGTTACAATAAAAGGGCGCTATATAAATGTTCATTTATATTACATTACAAATACAAACCACAGTAAGCAATACAGGATATAGGTCTGTCACGCTTAGTCATAAGAACTCAACGGGGTCGAACTCCTAAATATAATTACCACTTAATGCCCAAACCCTTCAACCAATATTTCTTACAGACTTCGGTCTGCAAACCCTGCCATGCCCCAATGCCCTTGCCATCGTAGATCCTTCTAGGACTCTACGTGGAATGACCCACCGCACCCCTTCCCCCATATAACCCGTGGCAAGACTTTAGTCGGGTTTCCCCCCTCATCCACTCTTTCCTTGCAGACTTTCTTATTTTCTTACGGCTAAGTGCATGCTAAAAGATCCTCAGAACAGCTAAATACTGTAAGAAGCGCAATATAAACTCCCAAATACAATAGGATACTACTGCGGTGGTAATTCCAGCTTACCGACACTTTGTAACAACATAGATCATAAACGTTGCCCTCCTCCTTTATCAAGTCTTGGGACTGGCACTGTCAGAAATCGAACAGTGGCAGAAATGGTACTTAGTATATATTACACAGTCCGACTGGGGAGAGGTGGTCGTATCAGTTTCCTTGCCATCTCTAATATGCTAATACGATCAAAAGCAGTTTCCATGTCATAGTATGGTAAAAGTGAAACGCTCTGCGACCACATGGAGCCGAGGTCATGCGGGCGGAGACGGAAAGGTTTCGATGGAGACAAACAAATCGCAAGAAATGGAAATGGAAATGAATCAGATCGGCGCTGAAGGGTGATAGTTGATGCAAGACAGGCAGCAGTCGAAGATCGCGTAAATTGTCTGGCGGTCAGAGCAGAAATGGCTGATGGGATGGCACGCTGGTGCGGTCAGAGCAGAAATGGCTGATTGGATGGCACGCTGGTGCGGTCAGAGCAGAAATGGCTGATGGGATGGCACGCTGGTGCGGTCAGAGCAGAAATGGCTGATGGGATGGCATTTGGCAATTAGTTAATTAATTAATTAACACTCACTCACTCATTCAATCATTCATTCATTCACTCATTCTTTTGTGCCCTTTCAAGATCATGTACCCAGCAGACTGTAAAATACATTTTCCTGACTTTTGAGATCGTCAATTGATTGACCAACTTATAAAACCATTCACGGAACACTGTATATGAAACAAATGTTCCATCGTTTTCGGCATGTTCCATCAAAGATCCTAGCTTAAGCCTCACTCTTTGAAAGCATCCGCTTGCTTTACAATTTATACACTGCTTTCTACCACCCGATGTATAATTAAATTCTTGTATTTCGATCTTTCCCAGATTACCGTGGAAAACATCGACGTCTTCTTCCGCGAAAAACCACGCTTCCCGCATCGTTCGTTCAACGATTTTCCGAAGACCACGAGATGAAACCTTCGGATTTTAATCTCGATGATTAATTCCGTCGGCTTTTACGACGAAATTCTCGGCTTCCCGGCGTCGTCGGCGGAGTAATCCTCGTTCAGCGGCCGCACAGAGGCGAGCGGAAGAATCCCGTCGTCGTTCGGTCCGACAGAATGAAATTCGCGGCGTTCAATCACCGACTGCTTTTGATTTTGCGGTTCTATCATCGTCCGATTCATATCGAGGGGCCTTGAGGGCGAGAGGAGGCGTGCTGCCGACCGACCGGTGATGGTCGCTGGGCCGTGCCGTCGGTCGGTCGGTTCCCCTCGAGCCGGGAAGGACTTCGTTTAGAGATATGCAAAGAATGCACCCTGGGCAACTGCTTCTCCCACTGACTCGGTTTATTCAGATTGAAATCCTCCTCATTCACCAACGAGGAAAGGGGAAAAGGGAATCGTGGACGGAAAAACGAGCGGACTAAGCCATACAAACATACAGACAGCGACGGAGGAACGGTCAGAGAGCCAGACTGGTGACTAATGTATAGCAGACTCAGGCGGACAGATAATAGGACGGAGAAGGATACTTAGGCGCACGCAGAACCGGACGGTCCGACGGAAGAACATATAACAGACGATACGGGTAGAAAGAGACGCGAGCATCCGGGCAGACGTACAAACGGACTACCAAACAGACACGATCGCACTACCAAACCTTGCTTGACGGGACCTTGGGATCTGGTCTCATTGTGGGAGAAATTCTGGGTAGGCTTCGGTCGGGAGAAGGGGAGTGGTTGCAGGGAGTACAGAGGAGTGGCCAGCCCCGTCGCTGCGTCGAAGGAGGGAGGAATGGACGAGAGAGGCGCCTGCGAATCGTCGGCGCCTCAATTCAACGTCGCTCCCTTTTGAGCCTCGTCGTCTTAGACTCCAGACTCGCGACACGTAATTCCAGAGATATTGATCAGACGCTACTGGCGACAGACCGAACGACCGACCGAATTACCGCCTGAATGACCTTCCGAATAACCGTCTGAATGACTGACCGAACGAAAAACCGAATTATCGTCTGACAGACCGTCCGAATTACTATCTGAATAACCGACCGAACGAAGAACCGAATTATCGTCTGAAAGTCCGTCCGAGTTACCATCTGAATTACCGACCAAACGAAAGACAGAATAATCGTCAGAAATACCGTCCGAATTTCTCCCTGAATGACAGACCGAATAATAGTCTGAAAGACCGTCCTAATTTCCGCCTGAATTACCGTTCGAATTACCGACTTACTGATCGTCCGAATGACTGACCAAA